>BQNB010014077.1:12283-75876 GCA_026074375.1 Tanacetum coccineum | reverse complement strand
TTTTAATTCATTAAAAATAAATAAAAAATTCAAAAAAATAATTTTCTTTTTTAGAAAATTTTATTTTGTCATTTAGCACCTAGGAAAAACAGAAAAATTTTCGTAGGGTCGTTTTTGCAAAATTTCGTTTTTTTAAAGAGCGGGATTCGTTCCTGTGCTCGTTTTTTGTATTTTCTAGCTCAATTTAGCTCCGTTTTCGTTCTAGTTTTCTTTAAACTTCATTTTTCGTCAATTTAAGTCCATTAAAAGTGGAAAAAATCAATTTAGGCTTAATTTTGAAAAATTAGGGTTTTTAGTGTGTCGTTTCTAGTGTCCCGTTATCGTTTTTAGTATAATTTGCGTAATTTTCTCGTTTTTAGTGTAGTTTGCTTTATTTTTCCCATAGATTTAGAAATCAAACCCAAATCTTTTCCATTCAAGCATTGTTATTCAAACCGACTTTCGACTTTCCAATTCGCTCCTCGTTGGGACTACGACCCGAGAATATCTTATACTACTTCCGGTTTCATTGATTTTCTTAATAATTATCCTTATTATATATTTATAAGTATTATATATTTATTTATATAAAAAGGGGTTAATAAAAAATAAGTAATCAATTTTTGGCGTCGTTGCCGGGGAGGAGTGAAAGCGTTTGTCGTTTCTAAGTTTGATTATTTGTCCTTGAAGTTTGTGAATATTTACTTTTTATTATTATAAAAATCTAAAAAAAAAAATCTAAAAAGAAAAAAAAAAACCCAAAAGATAAAAACATTGTCTTTAATTATCAATAAAAATCATAAGTTGGTAAAAGAACACCAACAAATAATACTTTCAACTGAAGTATTATCCATTAGTAAGTTCCCGAACCAAAGAATCAAAAACTTTCCTTTTGTGTCACTTGCGAGGTACGGTTCACCTTTTAAAAGATAAACAAACTCAAAGAGGGGTATAAGGCGGGTTGTTCCTAAGAACTACGACCCTAAAGGAAAAAGGTTTTTAATAGCTTCACGCTTTCCTATTCCTCCGCTCCTTTGTGCGTTTTTCTTTTCGAAGAGTTACTGAGAAGCTGGTTGATTATTAGGTTTAAGTTGTCCTATCTCGTTATCCGTTATTAAAATAAATTGTGAATTCATTTTTGATAAACCAAAAAGAACAAAAAAATTAGTGTAAATTTTCTTTTTATATTTTAGTGCATGCGCACTCGTTCTCAATCCCGTAATCTTAACCGTCAACAACAACAAGCCCCACCGGCTTTTGTTGAACCATTTAATCTTGAAGAACCAATTGAAAATCCAGCTCCTCCCGTAGTTACGATGGACGATAATCGTACTATGGCTCAATTGCTCGAAGCACCCACCGAGGGTTACGAGGATGCCATCGTTGTGCCCGAAATCACCGCGGACAACTTTGAGCTTAAGCACGGTTTGCTTACCCTCGTTCAAAACAAGCAATTCTTTGGACATGACAAAGAAGACCCTCATGCTCACATCCGTTATTTCAACAAGATCACTTCTACGATGAAGTTCCCGAACGTCCCGAGTACGTCGGTAAAGCTTATGCTTTTCCCATTTTCCCTCGAGGGGGCCGCCCGGATTTGGCTTGAGAAAGAACCCCCTCGATCGATTCTAACATGGGATGATCTTGTTTCGAAATTCATCAACAAATTTTTCCCTCCTTCTAAAACAACAAATCTTCGAAATGAAATCACGAGATTTCAACAAAGATTTGATGAGACGTTTTATGAGGCATGGGACCGATTCAACGATCTTCTTCGGGCATGTCCACATCATGGATTTTCGAAGTTACATCAACTCGACACTTTCTATAATGCTTTGAACTCTAATGATCAAGATTCATTGAATTCCGCCGCGGGTGGTAACTTTTTGGATAAAATGCCTCGGGATTGCCTAAGAATCATCAAGAGCAAATCCAAAGTTCGTAATTCACGTAACAAACCGGTTATTGCCAAAGTGAGTTCGAGCTCTTCTACCCCCGGTATTTCTCCCGATGTTGCCGAACTTAAAGATATGGTGAAAGCTTTAATTCCTCGATTTGAAAAAAACAAACCAAGCTCCGCTCCCGTGGATGTTGATGAAAAGCGGTCGAGAAAAGTTGTGTTACTTACGGTGGTGCTCATTCTTACCGAAATTATCCCGCCACCGATGGCAACGTTTATCGTGACAATATTCAAGAATATGTTTCCTAAGCCGCCGCAGCTAATTTCAACCAAGGAAATACCGGTTATCGAGCCCCGATTGCTAATCAAATTAGACCTCCCGGTTTTCCTCCCGTTCAACAAAACCAAGGAAATAACCAAAACCGTTACAACCAAAACCAGGGGAATAGTTACAACCAAAGCCAAATTTATCGACCCCCGATTAATCAACCCCTGGTTCACCAAGCTCCACCTTACTAAGCTCTGACTCCGCAAATACAAGGTGTGTCGAAGGATGATTTTCAAAACTACATCAAAGCTAATGATGCGGTTATGAGAAATATACAAAACCAAACCCAAAACATGCAAAATCAAATGACCAATTTAACCTATTTGCTTACCAAGTTCATTGTTGGGAATTACAGATTTGAAGATTACAAAACCTATTAGACGAAATAAAGAAAGAAGAAACAATGAAGGACCTAATATGTAATAGTTAGTTAGCTTTGATAGTAAGCTAGGGTTTGTAACCTCCCTTTATTATATAAAGAGGGTAGGCGTCTAGGTTACAGCATCTATTCATAGCAGACTTCTCTAATGAGAGTCTGAAAAACGCATAGAGCGTGTGTAGTGTAGTAGTAATAGTAGTTTCTTTATTATGTTCAATAAAGAAAACCTTATTAGTAACTTTGATCTTGTTCTTAATTATTATTCCGCTGTGTTTTGATCATTATTATTATGCCCTAGTTGAGTCCAGATCTTGGATTCTACAAGTGGTATCAGAGCCTCGTGGCTCTCGATCTAGGGTTTAATAAGGTTTTCCTGTGTAATTTATTTTTCTGTTATTTTTATTAAAAAGGCAGCAGGGTTTCTCCCCGAACCCTAATTCATTTGAAGGCAGCAGCAGCAAGGCACAAGTAAAGGCAGCCAGATCAAAAGATTGAAACATGATGGTCAACAATTGTGTATGTTAATTCTGAAGGAGTATATTGGACTGCATGATTTTTGGAAGCAGCAGGTATGAATGGATTTAATTTTTTGTTTGACTACGTCTGATGTATATGGGATAAGATTCGGTGGTTGCGAAATCCCTGGTCTTTGGGGATTAGGTTTTGTTTCTCTATTTATTTCATATGTTTGTTAGATGTGGATATTAGAGCTGCTAAGTTTATGGGCTGTTGTTGATGGAAGTGGTTGAATAAAAGGATAATACTGGTACCTGATGGGTTAGTACTGGTCATTTACGAGTTAATTATGTCTTCGGTTAATACTGGTTGCTCGTGTGTGGTTAGTTTTGGTCACACTCGGTAATTCCTACTGGTCACTTGGTTCTTGCTGGTTTCATTATGTTCCTGCTGATTGTTGGTCTCGGTTTCTGCTGGTCGCTATAAGTTTCTACTGGTCACTTAATCGGTTCCTGCTGGTAGCTTATGGTTTTCCTGCTGGTGGCTTTTAGTTCCTCCCATTGCTGGCTCTGCTTTATGGTTTCTTCTGCTTGCTTGTTCGATACTGTTTGTTATTGATCTGTATTATAGGTCCTCAGACGCCTTTGGATCTTTGAACAATGATGATGTGTATAGGTCATTTTGGAGATTCAGTTGCATGATATGATTTTGATTGGAACAGTTCAGCGCTCTTTACAAATATTTTGTGGGGGCATATGATACCATACGGTTGATGATAGACATCACCAAAATTCGATATGATGTAAGCATTGAGTGGTTTCTGGTCTGATTCGTTGAGCTCACCTGAGGACTATTGGCCATTGCGTGTAATCGCCATGATATATTGGACTACAAGGAATTATCAAAGACATTGTGTTACCTTGATATTGTTATAAGCAGGTTTTTTCGCACTAAAGGAAGAGATGATCTATGCTATTGAGTTCATGATTCAAGCAGATGGTTAGTATACTTTTAAGGGGAAGCTTATTGTTCATATACTTATCATCTACATGCATCACTTGAGGGGAAGCATTTACGCGTTGCACAAGACCCCTATTAGATGATTACAAAAAGGGGAAGAAGATTTATGATGTGCAGCTTATTATTATGATGACATGTTTTAGCATTGTTTCTTCATGCAGATTGTTTTGTAATATCAAATAGGGGAAGATTGTTGGGAATTACAGATTTGAAGATTACAAAACCTATTAGACGAAATAAAGAAAGAAGAAACAATGAAGGACCTAATATGTAATAGTTAGTTAGCTTTGATAGTAAGTTAGGGTTTGTAACCTCCCTCTATTATATAAAGAGGGTAGGCGTCTAGGTTACAGCATCTATTCATAGCAGACTTCTCTAATGAGAGTCTGAAAAACGCATAGAGCGTGTGTAGTGTAGTAGTAATAGTAGTTTCTTTATTATGTTCAATAAAGAAAACCTTATTAGTAACTTTGATCTTGTTCTTAATTATTATTCCGCTGTGTTTTGATCATTGTTATTATACCCTAGTTGAGTCCAGATCTTGGATTCTACAAGCATGAATTCCAATACCGCTTCTACTTCAGGTTCAGGGACACTCCCTAGTTATACCATTACTAACCCGAATAAAGATTTGAAGGGTATTACCACCCGAAGCGGTGTTGCTTATCAAGGACCCACAATTCCTACTACTACTTCTTCTCCTCCTAAAGTAGTGGAACATGAAACCGAGGTGACAAGGTCCGGTCGCCTCTACTTTTACGGATTTAGTACCAAAGAGTCCATCCTCCGGTTGTTCCAGTTCACCTATAGTACCAAATTCTGAGCCCGTTGTTGCTCCCGTTAGTGTTCCGAAGCCTAACTCGAAACCGTCAATTCCATATCCGTCTAGACTTAATGACCAAAAGATCCGCGAAAAAGCTAACAATCAAATTGAGAAATTTTACCAAATCTTTCAAGATTTGCATTTCGAAATTAGCTTCGCGGATGCTTTAAGTCTCATGCCAAAATTTGCTTCTACACTTAAGAGTTTGATTGGAAACAAAGAAAAATTAAGTGAAATGGCTAGAACTCCTTTAAATGAGCATTGTTCGGCGGTTCTCCTCGAAAAGTTACCCGAAAAACTTAGAGACCCCGGCAAGTTTCTCATACCATGTGATTTTCCCGGAATGGATGAGTGCTTAGCCTTGGCCGATCTTGGCGCTAGCATAAATCTCATTTCATTATCCATGTGGAAAAAGGTTTCTCTTCCGGGGCCCACTCCTACTTGTATGACTCTTGAACTTGCGGACCGTTCGATTACCCAACCGATCGGTATCGCCGAAGATGTCGACGTAAAAGTAGGAAAGTTCTAATTCCCGGCCGACTTTGTAGTCGTAGACTTTGATGCCGATCCCCGAGTCCCCCTAATTCTCGGGAGATCCTTCTTAAAGACCGGACGTGCTTTGATTGATGTTTACGAAGGAGAATTAACTCTTCGTGTTGGAAAAGAAAAGCGTAAACATCAATATTGACCAAACTTTCCGAGATACTCTCTAATTTACGTATGATATGATGGCGAACCGAATCGACGTCATTGAAATGGCTTGTGAGGAGTATTCTCAAGAAGTTCTCGGTTTCTCCGATGTGATCGCGAGTGGAAATCCCACTCCTTATTATGAAACAGGGGTCGTTTTATACTCTTCTAAGACTACACTCCTTCGGGATAGTGATTTTTTTCTTCCTTGAGAAGTCGGATGCCTTTCCTACTATCGAAGATGATCACTTTTACCGGAAGTTGATGACTCTTATTATGGACCCAAGAGGGGACATTCTTCTTCTTGAATACATTTTCAATGATGTTCCTTCATTACCCATCCCCATTCAAGGAAAATTATGTTTGCCCAAAATTTGAATAGAAATCAGTTTGTGAAGCTAATAAAACTGATAAATCTTTAACTGTATGAAACTCCCGAAGTCGAACTCAAGATCTTACCTCCTCTTATGAATATGCATTTTTGAAGGTGACAACAGTTGCCCGTCATAATTGCTAAAGAATGTGTGTCAAGGAAACAGCCGTCTATAAAGGTTTGAAGTCACACAAGCGAGCCATCGCTTGAAAACTCTCTGACATCAAGGGTATTAACCCGGAATTTTATACTCACAAGATTCTTTTGGAAGAGGACAACAAACTGGCGGCTTCAGCACCAAAGATGGGTGAATACTAAGATCCACTGATGTCATCAAAAGAAGGATTGAAAAAATTCTATGACGCCGGATTAATTTACCCGATCTCGGATAGTCCTTGGGTAAGCCTCGTACATTGCGTACCAAAAAAAAGGTGGTTTTTTACCGTTGTTGAAAATGATGAAAATGAGTTAATTCCTACTCGATTGGTTACGGGTTGGCGTGTATGCATTGACTACCGATAAAAGTTTTAAATGAAGGTCATTCGTTAAAGGGGACCACTTTTCCTACTACCTGTTTATGGATCAAATGCTTGAGAGATTAGCGGGAAACGAGTTGTACTATTGTTTTCTCGTAATGGTTTCTAGGTTACTTTTCAAAGTTCTATCGGATCTTATGATCAAGAAAAGACAACATTCACGCGTCCTTACGGAACGTTCGCCTATCGTCGCATGCCTTTTGGCTTATGCAATGCACTGGGCACGTTCTAAAGGTGTATGATGGCTATCTTTCATGATATGATCGAAAAAATGATGGAAGTATTCATGGACGACTTTTCGGTCTTTGGGAATTCATTTGGAAATTGCCTCTCTCGTGTAAACAAGATGCTTCAAAGGTACGAAGACACTAATCTTTGTCTTAATTAGGAAAAGAGTCATTTTATGGTTAAGGAAGGCATTGTCCTTGGCCATAAGATTTCCAAAAATGGGATTGAGGTTGATAAAGCCAAAGTCGATGTGATTGCTAAGTTACCTCATCCCACCACCGTCAAGGGTGTTCGGAGTTTTCTCGGTCATGCCGGTTTCTACCGACGGTTCATTAAGGATTTTTCTAAAATTTCCCGACCGATGACTCATCTTCTTGAGAAAAATACTCTGTTCATCTTCTCCAATGAATGTATTCAAGCTTTTGAAACGTTAAAGAAAAAACTTACCGAAGCTCCAATCTTGATTGCCCCCGACTGGGACTTACCCTTTGAGCTTATGTGCGATGCAAGCGACTTTGCCATAGGTGCAGTCTTGGGGCAACGTCATGAAAAACACTTTAGGCCTATACACTATGCTAGTAAAACAATGAACGAGGCGAAATCGCATTACACCACAATAGAGAAAGAAATGTTAGCCGTGGTGTATGCCTTCAAAAAATACCGGTCTTACCTCATAATGAACAAAAGCATAGTGGTATACGATTTTACTCCGCCCTAATTAATATCTCTTTGCCTAATGAGAAAAGATTCCAAGGCGAGATTGCTCCGGTGGGTTCTCCTCCTTCAAGAGAACTCACATTCAAGTAATGTACACAAAGGAGGCCGTGAATCTCGCGGCCGATCATCTTTCACGATTAGAAAATCCTTATGAAAATGTGCTCAACCCAAAAGAGGTAAATGAAACATTTCCTCTCAAGACACTTAATATGGTGACTTTTCGTGATGACTCAAGTACCCCGTGGTTTGTCGATTTTGCAAATTTAACCACGCGGGGAATTTCATGTTAAAGGATTGTCCCAAACAAAAGAACAGTTTTTCAAAGAGTTAAACCACTACTTTGGGATGACCCTATTTGTTTAAAATATGTGCGGATCAAATGATCTGGCGGTGTGTTGCGGGCCAAGAAGCTTTTGATATCCTCAAAGCTTGCCATAGTGGAGCCACCGGGGGACATTACGGTGCCAACTACACAATCAAAAAAGTTTTTGACTCAGGATTTTATTGGCCCATAATTTACCGAGATACCCATGACTTGGTCAACCGATGTGACACTTGTCAGCGTCAAGGAAAAATTTCGCAACGTGATGAAATGCCTCAAAATTCCATCCAAGTTTGCGAAATCATTGACGTGTGGGGGCATCGATTTCATGGGGCCGTTCCCGTCTTCACGAGGGGACAAATAAATACTCGTGGCTGTCGACTACTTGTCAAAATAGGTTGAAGCAAAAGCGCTTGTAACACCCCCAAATTTACAATATAGCAGCGGAAGCTAATCTGGGGTATTACTTCATGGAAACAACAATCATAATCATAGAAAACGACCCAAAAGAGACATTTTTTCAAAGTTATGTTATCAATCATTTCAAATAGATTTTCAAGCAGGTCCCTAAAATCTAGTTTCTTACTGTGAATGATAACACCGTTTTTAGCCATCTTCGAGTCCATGCCACTCCGTGCCCGTATACTGCGCAATAACTGAGATAAACATGCTAAAAAGTCAACCAAAGGTTGAGTAAACTACTTAGGTTTGATAATAGTTTTGAATATTAGTGATAATGGAATATTGGCATTACGCCTCGGGATAATTTTATAATCGGAGAACATTTATATCATGGAGAACATTATTGTTCATGGGAAAATAGTTGAATATTATCATATGGTTGATGAAAGTCATTATAATGTAATAATTATAACGAATACAATTTTTTCATGGAAAATAAGGGGTACATTATTATTGTACCTAAGTCATGACATCCATTCATTAAAGGGAAATCACCGTAAGTGATATTGGTTAGGACAGATGTCCCAGGTGGAAAAGGTAACTTTCATGGTTACCTATTAGGTTCAAAGACTAGTGCGCGTTTATTTCTTCACCGTGTTTTTTCTGGTTTTGTCTCGAGTTTGGGGTTACCCGTTCTCTTTTTTTTGTTCCGTTCTTACCTCTTTTCTTCTATATCTCCTTTTGCCTTTTGTCGTTCGTTCCTGTTTTCCTTTTCTATAGTTCTCTTTAATGTCTTCTATTTTTGCGTTTCTCTTCTCTTTTACTTCTATCTTTTGTCGTTCTGTTCTACACGTTTATCAGCTGGATCTCCGTTTTCTCCGTCGTTTTGTTTTTTTTGGCTACCCCAAGCATGGGTATACGAACGGGAGCCGTCACCCCCAATATATCTATTCACAATATTCGCGTTCACTCGCAATGCAAGTAATCAATGATTCAGGATATGGAAATAATGGCACTGGAAGCTACTTAGTCAATAATATATTTAGATAGCATACATTTAGAAAAAACCACTTGCTTCATGTTTATAATCAGGTATCACAAGGTTTATAAAGTATTCAAAAAGAATTCGGAAATATGGGTTATGAATTCATTAAGCCTTTGAAAGTAATCACGTTGTTATAAGTATTAAACGAGTTATAAAGAGTTGTAACAAGATGTATCCCCTCGCCGGGTTTATACAGCATTCAAAGATTGAAAGGCTGAGGCTATGAAACTCACTAAGTCCTTTGAAAACTAATCACATTGTTTATAAGATAAACGGAGTATATAAAAGGAGTTTGTAACAAGCATGTTTCATCTCGAGGGTTTATTAATCATGTAAAATAAGTAAAAGCCTTAAGGTTAGTATCTCACAATTTATCGGGTTTTAAGTAATTGTATATATTAAAAACAATTAAGCATTGGTATCCCCCTCGCGGGTTTATTAAAACATTCAAAAGATGGATAAAGACGAGGTATGACACTCACAGGTAGGTAAGTTGTAATAAATATTTTGAAATGAAAGCTGACGACCTTATCACAATCTTAACCGGGGAATGTTAGATTATAGTAATGATTAGTAAACAGCTACGTCACGCACACCTGAGTTAAATATGTCAAGTTTTAAGAAGATGTACTCTAGAACTTTAGTTTTTAAAGAGTTTGAGTTGATTGAAGAGTTTGGAATTATTGTATCAACGGTTCGGCTCATAATTCAGAAGTCATTCAGTAAAACGTTGAGGATCTAGGGCAGCTTTAAATCGTAAACCCACACAATCAGTTCGATCGTTTAATACCAAGATGAAAACCTCTTAATATGAGCTCCTAGTATTATGTACGATTACTAATCGGTTTTAGTGTTTTGATTAAATATACGGGATATGTTAAGCACGAGAAGAGTTAATTAAAGTATATGTCAATATTTAACCATTATAATATTTAGTTTTAAGAAAAACGTGAAATTAGGGTTTCGGGTGTACGGTTTTGGATCAAAACTGAAAATGAGCATGAATTGAGTTATGAAACTTTAACAAGAGTATATTTAGGATCATATGAACATTATAAACGTGTAGGAGCAGAAGTAGAACATCCAGAACCTGGGTTTGAGCTTCAATGATCAAAAATGATGGAAATGGGTCGTTTCGGGTAGTATTTCCACTCGTACGCCTTGTATCTTTACTCCGGGGCTTCAATTCTTCAGGGATTCGCTTCTTGAACTTATTTAATGATCCTAGGATCATAAGGGAGCAAAGGATTGTAGCCTATAATGGTTATAGAGGAGGAGGTGTGGTGCAAGTTCTAAAGGGTGCATAAGGGGTCTATTTATACCCATTTGAAGACATGGTGAGTAAGCAAGGCTTGAAATCTGATGAAGACACATGTAGGGACTAGTAAAGGAGGTGTAGAGGCTATAATTTCAGATGTGGAGGTCTATGGTAGAAGATAGGGTGATGTGGAGGTGGTTTTGTGGTGTTTTTGAGTTCGGCAAGACTTAGGGACAAAGGAAGGAGATGTGGCTCTTTTCTATCCATGTTATGAGCTTAGAACAGCTTGTAAGCTGCTTATTGAATCAAGGAGGTGAGTCACGATGTGCTTGTTTGCAAAGAAAAGCTCAAAATGGGTCAATTTGCAAGATTTAGGGTTCGTGGGTTCATATGAGCTTATTAGGGCTCGAATTGCTTTTCTAGGCTTGGATTTCGTAAGCATTGATTAAGAAATGATTGATACATGATCTCAAGGTTTGTATTAAGGCTTATCAATGGAATTTCGCAAGAGGTTTGGTTTAAAACGGGTTGAAATTGAGAAAGTTAAGCCGCGGGTCATATTAGGGCTTAATTAGGGTTTCTTTGACTTTTCTAGCTTGTAATTCATGTGTAAATTATCAAGGGTGATAGAATACTGATCTTGAGCAATGTAATATGAATTAATAATGATATTTGATAGTTGGTTTAAGTTAAAATGGGTCAAAATTGAAAGAATAAGCCACGGATTTGAATTAGGGCATGTAATGGACTTTTAGGGTTTCCAGGTTTTCTAATTCAAGTATATTGTCAAAGAAATGATAGATACTGATGGTTAATGATTTGTAAACTCATATTATGAGTTTACAATAGCTCATGGTTGCTTATTTGAGGTTGAATGGGTTAAAAACGAGAAAACGGGTTAAGTGATCATTTAGGGCTCATTTAGGGTTTCTTGGATTCGATTCTTGTATAAATGAAGTAGGATTATGAAATAATGATGGAATAGGATTGTCATGGTTGTATAATAAGTTATTACAACTTATTTGAGTATTGATTGAGGTTAGAAACGGGGATTAAAAATCGATATAAACGGGTATGGTTTAGTGAATTAGCTGGTTTTAGGTGTGTAGGTTTTGTGAATAGGGGTTTTAAGAGTAAAAATGTGTATGAAAGTTTATGAATAGAATAATTAGGGTTTACACATTGTATATTGAGTGTAGTAGCTTGTACACAAGTGATGGTGAAGAAATTAGAATGAAAACAGAGGTAAAACGGCTATTTTAGATGTCATGCTTAATGACTTGTACATTGTGCTTTGAAAACTTGTACTTGACTTGGAGGGAGTTTATATTTCAAATGAGATGTTATATTACTTGTACATATGATTTAGTAGCTTGTGCATTCACTTTAGATGTTAACCCTTCATGAAATTAGGGTTTAGAGGCATACGATAACGGTTTAAAGCCCGTTTTGATATAACGTTGCGAATGGTACATTATAGGAATAATGTACTTTGTAAAAATGATATTATGATATTGACTTGATATATTATGATGATTGCTTGACATATATGAAGATAGGATTGTCATAGATAGGTTGCGTGAGCTCGTCTACTTTAGTTATGACATACTGAGATATATAAGTAATGTAATAAAGCGAAAAATTTCCCCGTATAATTGTGATAATAGTAAAATAGGTTTTGCATTTGATGAAAATTCTTAGGTTGTTATAGTCTCCACCCCTTACAGAAATCTCGTCCCGAGATTTAATTGAATGTTATAGTGGTATTGTTTAGAAATAGAGGTTACTGGGTATGATTTATGTTAAGCAGGTCCCAAGTTCACGTGTGTGATGCATTTATAATTATGTTGCGCACCATAATTATAATTACCTCCTTTCACACGTCTACTTATTTCCAAGATTACACCTCTTGATGACAGCCAATAGAATTTCTTTAGATTCTGATAGAACCTGGGTGATGAAATACTTTGATTTATGAAACCTGTGGGTTATGGGCCTACGCCCTATGTTTGCTGTGCTACTGTGATCGTGAAGAACGTTATTCATTATCCTTTAAAAGTCAACTCGAATAAGAATGATCATCACAAGTCTTTGTGTCAAAATCTTCATACCTAGTGGTATTGAATATCATTTTTGACATTGTATAGATGCTTGTGGGTCTCCTTGTTATTAGGTTGCTGAATATAATAGAGAAATTTTTGCAGTACAGAGATCATGAATAAGTGATGTCAAGGAATGATTATGAATTTGTAAGAGAGTTGCTAATTATGTGAGATACATATTTTTAAATGAACAGATGATGAAGGTAATAATGATAATAAAGGTAATAATGATAATGATTAAGGAATTGTTTGTACAAACGGATTAAAAGAAACTTGTTTGTATGTATGTTATATACTTAAGCCTACTTATTTATAATTAGTCACTTACAAAAAGAAGCGTCCAACTTCTTGTAACTAAGAATTTATAAATTCATAGTTCGGAGATTTATAATTTCCTTATTCAAATGAAGAAGTGACCTAATTTATTTCAATAAGATGATCATAAATCGTCTTACCTAAGTATAAAAACACGATATGGCAAAGTGTAGAAAATGATATGATCATGAATTGTTAGATAATATTGAGATGTTGATGGTACTGACGCCCATATAATCGAGGATGATAATTTATGTTTCAAAGGTATGAGGGGAGTATTCAGAGTTGACATGGATAGACATTGAGACGTTTGATACCACTCTCAGATACAAGAGTAACGAAATTAATCACTTATTAATTTCAATGGATAACTTTACATATGAAACTCTAAAAGAGTTGATACTTATGCTACGTATCTTGTAGTAGGATAAAAGTAACAGACGACGAGGATTGTTGCTTGATGATTGGGGTTTTTAGATTGAAGAAGATTATGATGAGAGTTGAATATCCTCGAGAGTTGTTTCTAGGATAGAAATCCTAAAGTGAACAAAAGCAAGCTTGTTTCTAAGTATGCTTTCCTGTGACCTTGTTGTTTGCTTTTGAGCACCGATTCGCATAATGTCCTTTCTTTCCACAGGCATTACAAGTTATGGATACCGTTTGTAGATTGTTTCTAGTGGTTTTGTTTCTGCAGTTCTTGGTCAGATGACCTACTCTGTTGCAAGTCCGGCACTTGACAGTACAAGGACCTATGTGATGTAGGGTGCATCTTTCACACAAAGGACGGTTTCTAGTATATCCATTGGTGGCAGTATAAATCTTGAAGGTTTCTTGTCTTCTATTCTGCTGTCGGTGGTAATCATTGTTACGGTTGTTATTGTTGTAGTTATTCTGATAGTTGTTGTTGTTGACGATGTTCCCTTTATCCTCAAGCTTTCGTTTGTGATCATTGGTTTCTTGCACAGAATCGCGTTTTATTATCTGATCCATTAACCTCTGGGATATGTTGATGGCTTCCTCCAAAGTTTGAGGCTTCGAGGCAGTAACGTTTCCTTCAATGCTTTGCGGTAGTCCCCCGATGAAAGCTTCCATAAGTTTCTCAGAATTCGGCACCATGTTTGGACATAAGATTGTTAATTCTTGGAATCTTCTAATATAAGTCTTGAGATCACTTCCATTTACAGTTAGACCATAAAATTCATCTTCCATTTTCTTGATCTCAGTTCGAGGACAATACTTGTTTGTCAGAAGCCTTTTTAACTCAGTCCAGGTGATTTGATTAGCTTGCTCTATTCCCATAGGCTGGGCATGTGCATTCCACCAGGACAAGGCATCATCAGTTAAAGTACCAGTAGCAAATGTTACTCTGTCTTCCTCGGCACACTTGCTACGAGAAAACACTGACTCAGTACGTTCAAACCAGCGAATGAGGTCAACAGCTCCTTCTGTGCCATTGAAGTAGAAAGGTTGACAGTTTATGAATTCTTTGTAGTTTCCTCTTTTTGCTACAGGAATTTCTCTGGGTTCAGTGTTCCTATTGGAATTGTCGGAAGTTGCCATGGCAGCAGCTTGTGCTTTCAGAGCTGAGGAGATGCCATCATTAATCAGTTGCCGGATGGCATCCAAAGTTATGACTGGTGTTTCAGATGTTGACGTCCTTTTGGGAGGCATTCTATCAACAAAAGATGATACGTAGTAAGAATGATATCATAAGTTTTGAAAAGTAATAAAAGAGAATGTGATGCTTAAAATGCTTAAAGGAAAATGCTTATTTTTGAATTTTTAAGCACTTAGAGGTTATGATAAAGACGGAAATAATGACGCAAATGGTGGAAATGATGATGAAAGAGAGATAAGTTGGAAAAATAAGGTATGAAACGGGATTGCCTTTATAAATAACTTGCCTTTTTACTATACATAGTCAAGATTTGACAAGCATTTTTATTTATACCACACATCCCGTGGCTTAGGATAAAGCTATAACTAGTCTAAGAGTTTGTTGATTCTGAGTTGGTAGATGACATCCTAAAGATCTTCCTAATTTGTTTGGTGACGAGCTTGGATTTTCTCAATGATTCGTTCAAGATTGGAAATTCTGTAGTGAGCAAAGGCAATCTTATCCTTTTGCCCTAACCGCTTCTTTTGAAGTTTGACAATCTGAATACGGATTTCCTTGAGTTCAGTCTTCAGTTCGTTACCATTTATACGTCCTTCTTCCATTCTCTCAATGCGGTGAAGATAGAGTTCATCTAAATAATTCAAGATATCTTCGACTTGTTTCTCATGATGTTTCAGATACATCTTATCTGAACATTTTCCTATTTCAAATACTTGAGGAGGGATAAAAGTATAAACTAAGGAAGACGGTGATACCAAATTACAAGTTTAATTTCGAGATGAATTAAATAACGTAGTTGAGGAAGAAAATGGAGAATGGATTTGCTTCTTAGGTGGTAATAGTTCTTCAGGAATAAAGAAATATCGAGGATTAAATAGTAGTGATGGTGGTAATATTGGAGATAGAGTCAAAATAGCTGGTGGAGTAATAGGATCTGGTGATGAAATAAGTAATTCCTTAGCATAAATTGTTTGTACGTCCTTCAAACAAGGATTATTGTAGAAAGATGAGAATATTGGTGAGATCATATTATCTTTAGAGTTTTTCAAAGAGTTAAAAGAACTGCTTCCCGATGAAGCTGGGAAATAATCCGATGAGACCGAAGTATAGTTAAGAATATTCATAGAGGAAAAAGCATCCTTAATATCGAAAGTAGAGCGGTTAGGAGAAGACATCGTTCTGATAACAACCTAGTTTGTAAATAACATAAGTTATTTATGTAATAGTATAATATTCTGTATCTTTACATACTGATCCGAAATGTAGTGGCACGGAGGACTTTGATGGCTGAAAAAGAAATGTGGTTATAGTTAAGGTTTTGACCTTGTTCTCTATAACCATGGCGCTGATACCAATCTGTAACACCCTCATTTTTACAATATAGCAGCGAAAGCTAATCTGGGGTATTACTTCATGGATACAACAATCATAATCATAGAAAACGACCCAAAAGAGACGTTTGTTCAAAAGATACGTTATCATTCATTTCAAATCAGAGTTTTACAAAGGCAGGTCCCAAAATCTAGTTACATACATTGTGAATGATAACAAGTTTTAGCCATCTTTGAGCCGAGTCCATGCCCCTCCCGTGACCGTATATTGCTCAATATACCTGAAGAAAAAATCTAAAAAGTCAACACAATGGTTGAGTGAAATTCATAGGTTTGATATAAACAGTTTGAATACAAGTCATAGTGTAATAATTGTATAAACACAATTATCATGAAAATGGTATTTTTATGATCTTGGGTCACGTTATTATATACCCGTAATAGTTGCAACGAATACAATTATCATAGTAACAGTGTATTATTGCGTTATCGTCTTGTTTGGTCTGATTGGTCTTGTCTGGTCTTGTTCCTAAGCTCATGGCACACAAACTGACTAGTGTATATATATACCCAAAATGATGTGATATATATATATATATATATATATATATATATATATATATATATATATATATAGAGAGAGAGAGAGAGAGAGAGAGAGAGAGAGAGAGAGATAATGGCCCTCGGTGTAGGTAATTGCCATATACCTATGAAATTCAAATATAGTGTGTTTGGTTACCTATCCGGCTAACACAAACAGGATTCGTCAATCCCGATAGATCTATCCACAATATTCGCGTTCACCCGAAAGTGATTAATGGTCCATGATAATGAGGGACTTTTGGCAAAAAGTAACTTAGACATTAGTTATAATGGTATATCAGATTAGCATATAGTCTGGAAAAACACTTGTATTCGTAATTTACAGCATGTATCCCCCTTGCGGGTTTATAAAACATGTAAATAAGTAAAGGCGAGGTTATGAATCTCACTAAGTCTTTGAAAAGTAATCACATTGTTATAAGATAAACGAGTATGTAAAAGAGTTTGTAAACAAGCATGTATCCCCCTCGCGGGTTTATAAAACATGTAAATAAGTAAAGGCGAGGTTATGAATCTCACCTGATATGTAGATGTAATAAATATTCCAAAATGAAAGCTGACGACTTTATCATAATCTTAACCGGGGAAAGGTTGATATAGCAAAATGATAATAAACAGCCACGTCACGCAACCTGAGTAAATATGTCAAGCCTTAGGAAGATTGTACTCTAGAACTTTGGTTCAGAGAGTCTAATATTGTTATGAATTTGATTGGAAAGTTTGGAATTATTGTATCACCGTTCGGGCCATCATAATTCAGAAGTCATTCAGTAAATTTACTTAGCGTGGTTTGTGAAGTATTCTGCAAACGTGAGAAGAATTGTTTCTGATTTCTCGCATGTACCCCCGAACAGAATAATCACCATGCCCTAAATGACAAAAGCATGTGTCGTTGGTGTGGTTTGACTTCTACAAATTCCGCTGTGTGCACGTCAATGATAAGTAGAAGATTGTTCAAGCTACATCAAAGTTTCAGAATCTGCTTAAGATAGGGATGTTGGTTGGGGAAGCCTGATTCAGAACGTTCGCCCACAAAAGGAGTCTATGAATAAAGCTTATCAAACATGCTGCAGAATTGGGGGAAGTTAATCCTAGTTCATCATACTACAATGGTGTTCCAGAACAATAAAAAAAGACAATGAAGATCCAAGCTGGAATATAAGTTTCAAGACCAGGAGAACTCAGAAGACAACTTCAGCTTTGGAAGATTTATTTAATTGGTATTTGTACTTTGTTAGTAACATGTAAGTAATTCCGTTTGTGTTCACATATTGGGGTAAGAGTGTAGTCATACAAAATATGTTGACAAAAACGAAAAAAAAAATTACATTAAGTCGTTGTCGGTTAAGAACTAAGACAATAAATGTGTTGGACTAGAAAATAAATGTGATGGACTATTCAACATTATGATTTTGTTAGAGAAACCGAACACAAGGTACAAAACAGGTGTTGACTAGACAATAAAGTTTTGACTAGTCAACATTATGATAGTTAGAAAACTAACACAAAGACTATAAATACCTCCTCCTATACTTCCATAGGAGGGGAGAGGATTCATTTGTAACATTTCACATAAGGGGTGTGTGTGTGTGTTTTTCTCTCCTATCACACACATATCTTTCCGTTTTTTCTCTCATCATCAATAATATGGCTACTTATTTGTTTCATCCTCCCCGACCTCCGGATCTTGTTTTTCCTAGTGTTTCTTATTGTTAACATTTATGTAATAGTATAATAGATATGTATATTTACATACTTGTTCCGGAATGTAGAGGCACGGAGGACTTTGATGGCTGAAAAATGAAATGTAGTTATAGTTAAGGTTTTGACCTTGTTCTCTATAACCATGGCGCTGATGCCAATCTGTAACACCCCCATTTTTACAATATAGCAGCGAAAGCTAATCTGGGGTATTACTTCATGGAAACAACAATCATAATCATAGAAAACGACCCAGAAGAGACGTTTATTCAAAAGATATGTTATCATTCATTTCAAATCAGAGTTTTATAAATGCAAGTCCTAAAATCTAGTTATATACAATGTGAATGATAACAAGTTTAGCCATCTTCGAGTCCATGCCACTCCGTGCCGTATATTGCTCAATAACCTGAGATAAACATGCTAAAAAGTCAACACAAAGGTTGAGTGAAATTCATAGGTTTGATAAACAGTTTGAATACAAGTCATAGTGTAATAATTGTACAAACACAATTATTATGAAAATGTTATTGTTATGATCTTGGGTCACGTTATTATATACCCGTTATTTGTAATAATTGCAACGAATGCAATTATCATAGTAACCGTGTATTACTGTGTTATTGTCTTGTTTGGTCTGTTTGGTCTAGTATTGTACTATCAGTATTTATTAGGCCCATGTGATCACGACAATACACTACAGAATACATTGGTAAGTTAGCCAGAGAGTTTAAAGGTTGAGATGTAATCAGCAATTCTCACAGGATTCCAAGACAATGTACCTTCATAGTCTAAGTACAATTTTCAAAGTTCTCTTCACGACATTCCATAGACAAACCTTGACTATACCAAGTTTTCTGATTCTTGCTTCATTTCCTCTACGTTTTCTGAAAGAAAGAAGTAAGCTTGTGTTTGGATTCAAGATTTGTTCTTAAAGACAAGAACTCTTCTCGGAGTATATTGGGCGTACATGTACAATGATGCTCGAGAGTTCGCAACCATCAGTTGGAAAATGTGTACATCCGGGACTTAGTTGACTTGATGTTACCATGTCAACTTCCAGGGGGAAGTAGTGTATACTACTTTACTTAGCGTGGTTTGTGAAGTATTCTGCAAACGTGAGAAGAATTGTTTCTGATTTCTCGCATGTACCCCCGAACAGAATAATCACCATGCCCTAAATGACAAAAGCATGTGTCGTTGGTGTGGTTTGACTTCTACAAATTCCGCTGTGTGCACGTCAATGATAAGTAGAAGATTGTTCAAGCTACATCAAAGTTTCAGAATCTGCTTAAGATAGGGATGTTGGTTGGGGAAGCCTGATTCAGAACGTTCGCCCACAAAAGGAGTCTATGAATAAAGCTTATCAAACATGCTGCAGAATTGGGGGAAGTTAATCCTAGTTCATCATACTACAATGGTGTTCCAGAACAATAAAAAAAGACAATGAAGATCCAAGCTGGAATATAAGTTTCAAGACCAGGAGAACTCAGAAGACAACTTCAGCTTTGGAAGATTTATTTAATTGGTATTTGTACTTTGTTAGTAACATGTAAGTAATTCCGTTTGTGTTCACATATTGGGGTAAGAGTGTAGTCATACAAAATATGTTGACAAAAACGAAAAAAAAAATTACATTAAGTCGTTGTCGGTTAAGAACTAAGACAATAAATGTGTTGGACTAGAAAATAAATGTGATGGACTATTCAACATTATGATTTTGTTAGAGAAACCGAACACAAGGTACAAAACAGGTGTTGACTAGACAATAAAGTTTTGACTAGTCCAACATTATGATAGATATAAAAACTAACACAAAGACTATAAATACCTCCTCCTATACTTCCATAGGAGGGGAGAGGATTCATTTGTAACATTTTACATAAGGGGTGTGTGTGTGTGTTTTTCTCTCCTATCACACACATATCTTTCCGTTTTTTCTCTCATCATCAATAATATGGCTACTTATTTGTTTCATCCTCCCCGACCTCCGGATCTTGTTTTTCCTAGTGTTTCTTATTGTTAACATTTATGTAATAGTATAATAGATATGTATATTTACATACTTGTTCCGGAATGTAGAGGCACGGAGGACTTTGATGGCTGAAAAATGAAATGTGGTTATAGTTAAGGTTTTGACCTTGTTCTCTATAACCATGGCGCTGATACCAATCTGTAACACCCCCATTTTTACATATAGCAGCGAAAGCTAATCTGGGGTATTACTTCATGGAAACAACAATCATAATCATAGAAAACGACCCAAAAGAGACGTTTATTCAAAAGATATGTTATCATTCATTTCAAATCAGAGTTTTATAAATGCAAGTCCTAAAATCGTATTTATATACAATGTTGAATGATAACAAGTTTTAGATGCCATCTTCTAGTCCATCCCACTCCCGTGCCGTATATTTGCTCAATAACCTAGATAAACATGCTAAAAATCACACAAAGTTTAGTGAAATTCATCAAAGTTTGATAAACATTTGAATACAAGTCATAATTAATAATTTACAAAACATATTATTATGAAAATGTATTAATGTAATGAATCTTGGGTCATGATATTATATACCCGTTAATTGTAATAATTTCCACGAAGCAAATATCAAGTAACCGTGTAATACAGGTTTATTGTCTTGTTTGTTGCTGTTGGTCATGTCTTGTATAGTGAAAGTCCCCTGGTCAAGCTCATGCACACAAACTGACTAGTGTATATAAATACCCAAAAGATATGATATAATATAAAGAGATAATGGCCCTCTCTGTGTAGGTAATTCCATATACCTATTACATTCAAAATATATGTGTTTGGTTACCTATCCGGCTAACACAAACAGGATTCGTCAATCCCGATAGATCTATCCACAATATTTGCGTTCAGAAAGTGATTAATGGTCCATGATAATGAGGGACTTTTGGCATAATGTAACTTAGACAGTAGTTATAATAGTGTATCAAGATAGCATATAACTTGTAAAAACACTTGTATTCCTAGTTGAAGCATGTATAAGTCTTTGAAAGTAATCACATTATTATAAGATAAACAAGTATGTAAAAGAGTTTGTAACAAGCATGTATCCCCCTCGCGGTTTATAAAACATTTAATAATTAAAGGCGAAGTTTATAAACTTCACTGGTAGGGTGAGATGTAATAAATATTTTGAAAGAAAGCTGACGAACCTATCATAATCTTAACCGAGTGAAGTTGATATAATGAAAGGTTAATAGACAGCCAGGGCCACACAACCTAGTAAATATTGGTCAAGGTCCTTTAGGAAGATTGTACTTTAGAACTTTAGTTTTAAGAGTTATGATTTGATTGAAGAGTTTAGAATTATGTTGTAGTCACCGTTCGTAGCCATCATAATCTAGAAGTCATTCAATAAACGTTTGAAGAGCTAGGGCACTTTTAAATCGTAAAACCCCAACAACTCAATCAAACGTAATACCAAGATAAACCACTTAATATAACTTCCCAAGTATTGTGAAATGTATAATCATTTTTAAGCTTTTAATCCATATTTGGAAATGTTAAGACACATCTCAAGCATAATTAAAGTTATGTCTGTAATTTTTAATGTTGTTTTTATAAATTTTACAAAATGTTTACATTTTTAGACCTGGTTTGGAAAATGTAAAGTAGCCCCATATGGTTTTGCATTGTTATGACTTTGTCCTTTAACTTTAATAAGATATACCAATAAATCTTGGACTTTGAAAAGTGACATAATAACCCCCTATATTTTATAACTTTGATAAAAGACAATTCCAGCCCCTTTAGTAAAAGTTTCAGAAAGTTACATAATAAACCCCTTGCATGGAGTTTATAAATACCAAACATGTCCAAATTGCCATGCAAGCTTATTTTAACATTTCAATAGACATTTATAAGTTATAATAAACTAAAATATGAAGTTTTAACATAACACAAGTTTAATTTAACGATTTGTTAAGCTAGGAAGCAAAACGGGTCAAATTAGGGTTTCAAAACATAAACGCGCGGGTTTTAAGTTCAAATTACTTCATTAATCAATAAAGTAGTTATTTTAACATTTTTTAAGCATGCTAGGAAAGATTATAACAATGTTTAGGGTTTCGGGTGTACGGTTTTGGATCAAAATGGAAAAATGAGCTGAATTATATGAAAGGTTTAACAAAGTAATTTAGGATAAATAGTAACATTATAAGTGTAGAAGGCAGAATTAGAACATTCAAAACTGGGTTTGAGCTCAAGGATTCAAAAATGGTGAAAGGGATCGTTTCGGTAGTATTTTTCCACTCGTTACGCCTTGTATCCTTACTCTGGGGCTTCAATTCTTTAGTGATTTGCTTCATGAACTTCTTATGATCCAAAGACATATGGGAGAAATTTATTGCTGCCATATGGTTTTGAAAAAAGAGATGTGGTGCAAATTGGAATGAAGGAGTTAGGGCCCTATTTATAGTAGTTTGAAGGTATAAGGAGTAAGAAACACTTAGGATCTATTGAGAGACATGTTTACAAGCTAGATACTGAGGTGGGAGCTCTATGGAGTGAGTTTTGAGGTCTAGAAAGCTAGAGAGGTGATGTGGAGGGTGTTTGTGGTGGTTTTTGAATTCGGCAAGACTTAAGGACCAAGGGTGATCATGTGGCTTTGTTTTTGGCCAAGGAATGGTGTAAGCTGGTGTGTAAGCTGCTATAGAGTATCTAGAAGGTGTTCATGTAAATATCTTGCAAATGGGTGAGTTTAAAATGAGTCAAAAGGAGCTAAGTACCCTTGCGGGTCAGATTTGGGGTTTTAGGGTTCGAATTCAAGTGTTTGGCTTATATTTCGTGAGCATTGATCAAGGAATGATTAAAATATGATCTTAAGGTTTGTAATAAGAAGTATTAACGAAAGTTAGCAAGTGGTTTGTGTTAAAACGGGTTAAAAATGAAGAAATGGGGTCATGGGTCCAACTCGGGCTCGTTTAGGGTTTTCTTGACTTTCTTCGTTTATATTTTGCACACTCTTGATTAGGAATGATGGAATACTGATCATGGGACTTATATAAAGGATTATCAATGAAGTTTGATCGTTAGTTTAAGTTTAAAAAGGGTTGAAATTGAAAGAATAAGCCGTGGATTGGATTAGGGCTCGTATAAGGCTTTTAGGGTTTTCTAGCTTTGTAATTCTCGTACATTTTTGAAGCAAGGATGGTTAATGATGGATAAAGGTTTGTAAACTCATTTTATAGGTTTATAATGACTCTTGGTTGCTTACTTGAGAATGAGATGGTCTAAAAATGAGTAAATGGGTCAAAATCACAATTTGGGTACATATAGGGTTTCCTAGATTTATTTCTTGTGTAATTGAAGTAGAATGATGAAATGATGATGGAATGATGTTTGAAAATGATTGATAATGTTATAAATTAAGTTATTAAAACTTATTTGAGAGTTGGTTTAGGTTTACAATGGATAAAAATGAAGAAACGTGTCATGGTTTAGAATCTAGCTTGGTTTTAGGGTTTAGGGTTTTGAATTAGGGTTTTGAGTACAAAAAGATGTATGAAAGCTTATGAATAGAATATTTAGGGTTTCTTGGATTTGATTCTTGTATAAATGAAGTAGGATTATGAAATAATGATGGAATAGGATTGTCATGGTTGTATAATAAGTTATTACAACTTATTTGAGTATTGATTGAGGTTTAGAACGGATAAAAATTGATAAACGGGTCATGGTTTAGGAATTAGCTCGGTTTTAGGGTTTAGGGTTTTGAATTAGGGTTTTAAGAGTAAAAATGTGTATGAAAGTTTATGAATAGAATAATTAGGGTTTACACATTGTATATTGAGTGTAGTAGCTTGTACATAAGTGATGGTGAAGAAATTAGAATGAAAACGGAGGTAAAACGGCTATTTCAAAGATCATGCTTAATGACTTGTACATTGTGCTTTGAAAACTTGTACTTGACTTGAAGAGATTTTATATTTTAAATGAGATATTATATTGCTTGTACATTTTCTTTATTACCTTGTACATTCATTTTAGATGTTAACCTTTCCATGAGATTAGGGTTTAGAGGTATAAGATAATGGTTTAAAGCCTGTTTTGATATAACATTGCGAATAGTACATTATAGGAATAATGTACCTTGTAATAAGAATATGATGATATTGACTTGACATGTTATGATGTTTGCTTGACATATATGAAGATAGGATTGTCATAGATAGGTTGCGTGAGCTTGTCTACTTTAGTTATGCAAGTTACATGACATACTGAGATATTGACAATGCAAGTAATGTAATAAAGCGAAAAATTTCCCCGTATAATTGTGATCATAGTAAAATAGGTTGATGAAAATTCTTGGGTTGTTATACGCTCACTCCCTGGTCTCACCTCAAAAATATTCCCACCAGCAAGTATAACATGCTAAAACTTTCAATTATTGGTTATGAGTGTTAATCTAAACAGCTTATCTAAAACTAACGTCATTGAAGGGGAAAATACCTTTGTTGTTCCTTCAGCCATTCCAATCTTTTTTAGATGTATGGACATACTCCAGGATTCCATTTCCTACTAATTTCCCTCATTTTGTTCATCCTTTCAAGCACTATCACTCTAATAGCTTCCAACATAGTTAATAGTGGCTTATGTCTAACACTAACAATGACACTATTAAAGCATTCACTGAAGCCATTCTCTATTGCTTCACAACCTCTGTCAACCTCAAAAAAGGATCTTGACCAAGTTTTTGGATTCTTATCTATAAGATACTTATGTGCATTTGGGTTAGCATTTTTTATCTTATCCATAATCTTGTTGAAAAGCTAAGGGTATGACGCTTTAGATGCTGCCCAGAACAATTGCCTAAACTCTAACCCATGGTAATGTTTCCTAAAGTTTTCATAAATATGTCTTGCACATTTCCTGTGCTCAGTATTTGGCATGACATTTGTAACAGCTTCCATAAGAGATAGCCTATGCAAATAAAATTTTATTAGAACATTTCCTATACAAATAAAATTTTATTAGAACATATATAATGGTTGGACAAGTTTATAACAAATATAATTGCTTACCTTATGTTGATCAAACATAAGAGTTAGCATATTTCCTCTGCTGCAACCCAAGTCTTCTTCCAACAACTCCAAAAACCAAGTCCAGTTTTCTTTGTTTTCAACATTTACCACTGCCCAAGCCATTGGGAAAATGTGGTTATTCCCATCCCTTCTAATCGTATTAAGTATTTCACCTTGATTAGGACTTTTCAGAAAACAACCATCTAAAGCAATTATTTTCCTACACCTAGCCCTTCATCCATCCGCCAGACCAGCAAAACACACATAGAACCTATCAAAGTAAATTTTGTCATCAAGATTAACAGTCATTCCCAACTTTACAGTGGACCCAGGATTGGAATCTAAAATTGTTTTTTATAAGATCTCGGCATAGCATAATGTTCACCAACTATCTTTTTATACTATGTCAATGCATATTTCTTAGCATTTATACATTGATTGAGGGGGACCTTACACTTATACTTTTTTATCACTAAATCAACTATATCACACAACCTAATATCTAGGTTAGCCCTAATCTTATCACCAAATATTTTTGCAATCCACTTATAGTTGACCAATCAGCCATAGTTGAAATTCGTTACACATATACGCTCATCTTCTAATGATATGCATTGAAAAGTTTGTTCTTCAGTCATCTATCTAGCATAACATCTCCATGGACATGTAGGAAACTCATCAATACTATCACTAGGATACCTAGTCTGCTTTCTTTATTTACCTTTCTCAGGATCAGACAACCTAGGTGGTCTTTGTCCATACTTTGCTACCACCCTAGCTTCATTACTCCTCTTATACCACAAAGATAAACCATTTTTAGAGCATAGTAGGTTACACACTCTTTGAACTAGGCAACACTTACATACTTTTCACCAACCTGCAATTGAAACATAAATATGTGTTAATATACATCATTTATAAACGAAAAAAGCAAAAAAAATAAACTTCATATGCTTTTACCTTTGGAATCCTTAGTCTTCAGTGTGTAATTTCATCATACATTGGATACCTCTCCACATGTTTTTCAACATGGGAAATAATTGCATGCGGTGCCTCTTTGGCCCTTCTTGCTTACCAGCTATCTCAGCATTCACGATTTTGCTGACATTCTATATCTAACACCATAGCTGGAACCTCGCTACGGTTATTGTCCCAATCTTCAGAATTTTTATTCACGTTGTCGCTTAAGATGTCTATTACTTCATCATAAATCCCACTTCTTGTGTTATTTTGGAGATTATTTATTTCCAAACACAATTCTTCTAGTCGTGTATCCCCGTTACAAACTTTCCCGTTTCTTTTGTTTGTCCATAATCCAGAAGAAGCTGATTTGGCTGGTTTGTGGAGAAGAATATCATTAACGGTATCAAACGTCAATTTTCTTCTGTTCTCGGATTTTGGGGTGCATTTTTTTTCATTTTCTCCAATATGTTGAACAACACAAGGTTGATCAAGGTGCCTGTTGGATGAAGGTGGGCTATTGTGGTGGCGCAGTTGAGGCTTTTCAATAAGCCTGAGGCTAATAAAATCTCCTTGATGTATATGTCGTCTCCATTGATAGTTTCATGTGAATTGGTGGTGGATTCATCACTGCTATAGTTTGATAATTCTATTTGATTAAGCAGCAGAAATCTAAAAGGGTTAACCGTACCTGTTAGCTTTGCCTTCGATTAATTGGTGACCATCTTACCACATCACTGTTCTTTTCTGTCCTGAAAAACGTGATAATAACAGCATTTTTTGTAGCCACAGCCGATCTTTCCTTGATCAACGTCCCATATTCTTGATTCATTTTCACAAAACGGCAGGAAAACACTACATACTGAAGTATAAAAATATGTTGGTGATTTACCTCCACTATTATGTATATTTTCGCCCTTGGTAGCTAAAGGTATGATGGTCTGATCTATTATCAGGCGCTTTCTCACACTTCTATTGAGATGGACGTGTTGCCTTGTAGCTGTTACATCATGAGATCAAACACAGTCAGCATTATAGGTGACAAATTTTGTGGGTCAGATAGCTTAAGTTTTATACCTTCTAATGAGGTTAGCTGGGAGGCCTTCTATGTCAAAGCGCCAATGCTTATAGGCATCAACGCTTGTTTCCATGCAGCAACGTCCAGGGGTAAAGCATTGTTGTATGACACCATCAGCATTAAGGAGGTTCTGGCGGGCAATGACGTTAATCTCTAGAGTAAATCTCATGTGTGGGTCCAAAAGCTAATATACCGGGTGCATTACACTCAATTACCTAAGCACGCAACAGAAAGCAGTAATACACATGCATTAAAATAAGGAACTACGGGGGCGTTTGGATTAGCTTATTTTGTAGTCTTGTGGGCTTATTTGAATATGGAAAATCTAGTAAGCCTTTATTCGACTTATGAATTTATTAGGCCGACGCGCTGAGCTTATGGACTTGAATAAGCCATAAGCTCATAAGCCAGAAAAATGAGCCTATGAGCTTTTTTTTAATTCAAATGAGTCCATAAGGCCTAAAAATAAGTTGATATGGCGAGAAAAGAATCTAATAAGCAAGATAAATCCTCTTACAATTGTATTACTAACCGTAGAGCTTGACTTTGTGAGTGAGCCTAGTTGTCAGTTGCAGCCTTGGATGGTGGCGATTGGTGGCACTACACAACATTACCATTTGCTGGTTCCTTGGACCACCGGTGGTATGTTTTGATTTTTTAGGCACTTCGTACAAATTCATTACAAAACCAATATAGAGAGTTAGCAATCATGATCAAACATAGATGGTAAGTCATAAAAAATTCATGAATATATTTATGCAGACCTATTTTGCAACACCAAAAGATCGTAATCCGTGTTCAGCAAGTTTACAAATCATTGCGTGAAATTTCTTCTTGAGGTATTCTTTGCATTCACAGTGGGTGAAAGTCAAATTTGACATATAAGAAGATCAAGCTTAGTAACTCATTGATTCATGCGGCGCTAAGTATATATATGAAAAGTGAAAAAAATACGTGTTCCAGAGCACCTATGCTTGTTGTATGCCAGTTGCCATGGTCAACGATGTAAGCATGTGTGACCCAATAGCCAACCTTCAAAATAAGAAATTTATTATTCGAAACATCTTATATCAATCGCAAATACCCAAAAAAGTAAGCTTATCAAACTGAGCTTATCCCTCATTTGCTTTTCCAAACAACTTATTTCTCTTGCAAATAAAGCCTAAACACCATTGTTTTTCTATAAAATCAGAAAATGCAAACACAATTGTCGAAGCGCTTATTTTAAAGATACATATTTGATTATGCTTATAAGAATAAACATTAGTAATAAGCAAATCCTAAACACCTGAGTAACTTTTGAGTTCGAATATAAGCCTGAACAAAAAATTCTACACATGCAGTTTGTTTCTTAATTATTTTAAACCAACAACAGCCATTAAGCAGCTCAGTATAAACCCAAATACATTTTTAATGATCATAAATAATTAAATCCCAATTCATAAAAAAAACTTAAAAAAAGATAGTGATGAGACTTACTATTGGTAGCCTGAGTGAAGACGACGACACAAGGTTGGCTGGAGAACCCAAATCTTCTCACATGTAATCAAAATAAAAACATAAATTGAAGCTTTAAGTCATATGAACAAATAAAAAAACACTGTCTGGAGATGCTGATTCATTGGGATGGGTTGGTGTTTGATAACACGTGTCTATCCGGTCGGGATGGGTTGGTGTTTGAAAACACGTGTCTATCCGGTCGGGCCGGGTATTTTTTTCCAGGTTTTCTTCCGACGGGTTTTCAGGCGGGATTCGGTGGATTTTTAGGTGGGTTTCGACGGTCCCAGCATTGCATTAAATGCGCATTGATACCCACTTGTTGTTATTTAATTAAATTAAAGAATAAGCAAATTTAGACTGCATTTACCAAAATACTAATTTTAGAAGCATAAAGACAAAAAGAACCAAACACCCATCAATAATAACTAGTAAGAAATTTAGAATAATCTATTGTTAATGATTTTAGTGTCATCACTTATAGTCAGGTATAACTTATAGTCGAGTCACGAGGTGCGAAGTATCGTTTTAGCTAGCTTGATGCTGCCACGACAAAGACGCGTGGGTCAGCCGCTCCCCCTTGCGGGTCAAACTGGATTTAACTAACTTTTGGTTAGGTTAAATGCACCAGAATTGATCTCTTTATAACATAACAAACGTAGCAACTTTTTGTGTATTTTGCTTAGATTTCACGTGCCTTAAAAACTAAGTGTTGTTCTCTGAATTATCCATTTGAGGATTTCGTGTAACCCTAGACATATAGGGTCGAAATACTTCAATATGAAAGTGATCTCTACACGATTCAGTGAATATATTAAGTTTGTTCGATTACTACCACTCACACACACCGAAACTCTAACATCTATCATTCTGAGTAAATATTAGACATACTAAGAGCATTTCGGATGTTAGCATCAAATGTATATTTTGCCCTATAATAATACAGAGAGCATCTTAGATTACTCGTTGTTTGGATTTGCATAATCGAACTTTGGAAGTGGTCACCTAAAAGTGCTACAACTAACAACATGCCTGTATTTCGAGACTACTTTGCACGTAGATGTCAAATATATTATTACCAGAGGTCAAATATATACTTCTGCCTCATAATCAGTTTCACACTCGTTATATATTATTACCAGAGGTCAAATATTGAGTTCTGAAATTCTATTTATATATTTAATCGGTTAATCGCATGAGTGATAAAAATTATTATTATATTTTAAAGGAAAGTTATTTTGGTTTCCATTCTTTTCTTAAATACTAAATGACTCTTTCTTACAAGAATTACATAAATCGTCCTTGTGGTTTGCCGGATCTAGCAGATTTGGTCCTTGTGTTTTTTTTCATCGGGTTTGGTCCGTGTGGTTTTGATCCATTGCGGTTTGTCCCTTGTGTTTTTAGTACTATTGCGGTTATTTGTTCCTTGGTCAAACTAAGGAGATGTTGGTCAAGGGACCAAACCCGCAATGGATCAAAACCATAAAGACCAAACCCGATGAAAAAAAGCACAGTGACCAAATCTGTTAGATCCGACAAACCATAAGGACAGTTTATGTAATTCCTCTCAAGAATAAAATAAACTGAATAAACAACATTTTAAATATTCACATATTTTTTATAATTTAAATAATCTCATGAATATATCATCGTTAAGAACAAACAAAATTATATCGTCACGATCAACATTTAATTATTTTTCTATAGGCGGGCACTTTGATATACTTTCGACAATTTTTTTTTTGTTTTTTTCACTTATTTTTCGTTTTTTTTTCGTTATTAAAACTTGCATGAAGAAATCACATGTGATTAAACACTAATTTGAATATAATAATAAAATCACATGTGATATAATGTTAAATCACATATGATTATATCACATATCATATGTGATTTAACACTATAATCATATGTGATTTAACACTATATCACATGTGATTTTCTAAGAATATTCAAACTAATGTTTAATCATATATGATTTTTCATGCAAGTTTCAACAACGAAGAAAAAAGAAATAAAAGACGAAAAGACGTAAAAAAACCAAAAAAATCAGAGAAAACGAAAAAAAAAGTTTGTCGAAATTATATCAATGTGCATATCTATAGAAAGATAATTAAATGTTCGTCGTGATGTTATATTTTTTTCGCTTAATGGTTAACGGTTTAGGAGATATTTATAGTTAAAAAAAAAGAATAAAAATGTGTTTTGGGTTTAATCTCATCTAGTAGATCAAAATAGAGATGGATGATGAGAAGTATTTTTTTAGTATTCAAATAAAGTTTAATATACAAATGAACTTAAATCTATATTTAAAGTGATACAAAGATATCCTAATAATTCAAAAAAAAATTGTCGAAAGTATATCAAAGCGCCCGCCTATAGAAAGATAATTAAATGCTGATCGTGACGATATAATTAGTTTGTCTAACGATTAACAGTTCATGAGATATTTAAATTATAAAAATATGTGAAATATTTAAATGTTGTTAATCTCATTTATTTATTTCTTGAGAGAATTACATAAATCGTCCTTTTGGTCCCTGTGCTTTTTTTCATCGCGTTTGGTCCTTATGGTTTTGATCCATTGCGGGTTTAGTCCCTTGACCAACATTTCCTTAGTTTGACTAAGGGACCAAACCCGCAATAGAACAAAAACACAAGGGGCCAAACCCGCAATGGATCAAAACCACACGGACCAAACCCGTTGAAAAAAAACACAAGGACCAAATCTGCTAGATCCGGCAAACCACAAGGACGATTTATGTAATTCTCTCAAGAAATAAATAAATGAGATTAACAACATTGAAATATTTCACATATTTTTATAATTTAAATATCTCATGAACTGTTAATCGTTAGACAAACTAATTATATCGTCACGATCAGCATTTAATTATCTTTCTATAGGCGGGCGCTTTGATATACTTTCGACAATTTTTTTTTGTTTTTTTCACTTATTTTTCGTTTTTTCTCGTTATTGAAATTTGCATGAAGAAATCACATGTGATTAAACACTAATTTGAATATACTAATAAAATCACATGTGATATAGTGTTAAATCACATATGATTATATCACATATCATATGTGATTTAACACTATAATCATATGTGATTTAACACTATATCACATGTGATTTTATAAGAATATTCAAACTAATGTTTAATCATATATGATTTTTCATGTAAGTTTCAACAACGAAGAAAAAAGAAATAAAAGACGAGAAAACGTAAAAAACCAAAAAAATCAGAAAAAACGAACAAAAGAAGTTCGTCGAAATTATATCAATGTGCATATCTATAGAAAGATAATTAAATATTCGTCGTGATGTTATATTTTTTTGGCTTAATGGTTAACGGTTTAAGAAATCTTTATAGTTGAAAAAAAAGAATAAAAATGAGCTTTGGGTTTAATCTCATCTAGTAAATCAAAATAGAGATGGATAATGAGAAGTATTTCTTTAGTATTCAAATAAAGTTTAAAATCAAATGAACTTAAATCTATATTTAAAGTGATACAAAGATATCCTAATAATTTTTTTCGAGTCAATGCTCTCGACTGGGATGAACAATCAAATATAGACACATGAGTGCTTAAGCATGTTATGCTGTTACATAACACAAAAGAACTTTTGTTGCATATAAAATTCATAAACGTGTACATAACTAGTCTAGAATCTGGTTTCAAGATCGGCTATCTGGTCAATCTTGAAACACTAGAAAATGATCTGTTCAACATGGTGGCGTTTATGTATGTTCCAATCTTCATAGAAAGTTTAGATGGCACCAGGACCGGTTCTGACTTTTCTGCTACCTTGGGCGAGACGGTTTTTGATGCCCTATATGTGACGATTGAAAATGACTACAAATCTTTGTAAACAAGCACGGATTATTTTGTAGTGATTTTGCCTTCGAATCGAATCTTTCATATAATAAAAGAATTACATCATTTTAAATCGATTTCGCCAAAACAATCTTATTGAGGAAAAGAATGGGTCAATCACGTTGCTCAATTTTGACACATGGCAAAATCGAGCATCGTTATTGGCTAACTGAATGTAAAAATTAAAAAAAAATTGATCATACTTTGATAAATTTAACGGAAAAAAACATAAAAATATAAGTGTTAAATTTGTAAAAATAAAATTTTTAAAAAAGTGAAAACAATTAATAAAAGTTTAATGGTTGAATTTTAAATAATTATATGGAGTTAAGTGTAAATTTATAAGTTTTTATGTTTTTTTATAAATTTACTTTTAAAAAAAATACCCCCTCAAAATTTATACTTTTAGAATTTGTATTTTAAAATTACAAAATCTTCTTATTTTTATAACATGTGTATGCACGAGATTATAAATATCAAAATAAAAGCTTGTGCTAATACGTTATCACGTATCTATATGACCAACATTCGACTAAAATTATACTTCACTTATTTTGTAAGCTTAAAATAAAAAACCAAGTATTACAAATATTCAAATTAATGTAAAATATAATAAGGTAAATGCAATTAGAAAGAAAGAAATATAAATGTCATATATGTGGTTGAAGCTATTGTGTAAAATCGTAAAGTTGTGACTTTTTTACCCGTACATTACCGAAACTAAAAATAGAAGTATAAGCTGAAACAAACAATAAAGCAACAATTTGAAAATTAAACCCCATAAAAATGTAAATATGAAATCGAAATAAGAGGTACCCCACAAATAACCTTGAAACTTGCAATATGACCAATTTTTTTATATATTTCTTTTTCTTTTAGCAAAAGACTATACTATGTAATAATTATTATAAGGGAATTGATTTGCACACTTTAAAAATTGATTGGGACACTCTCATCTGTGCATTACATAGTTGTATCAGAGTTCACACAGTGCTTTATCTGCTTGTACAATGAGTGTCCCAATCAAAATTAAAAGTGTGCAAATCACCTCCCTTATTATAAGGGTTTATCTAACTTGGAAGCAATTTCTTAGTGGGTTAATGTTGGTCTAATACTGTGGCCTTTTTTGCGAAAGGCTAAAGAATTCGTTCAGCCCCTTTTTGTTCGTTATTTGTTTATATATTTACTCCTTATTCTGATCAATTGTTTCATTTGATTGGTTTATCTTGATGAAATAGATTACGATTTGGTGCCAAAGATCCGATTTAGAAAAAAAAAATGACATAACAAAATAAGTAAATAACAAATTTGTAAGATTTTATTTAGTGTTTGGCTGTTGAATATTTTTTTCTTAACTAAAATGTTAATGCCTTAACTTTATTGAAACGTGATAAATACAAGTAACTCTTGCGCGTTGCGACTCAAAAATAAATCTAGCAATAGAAATAATATTGAACAAAATGCTAATGTCTTAACTTTCTAGGCGGTATGGAGGCACCGAAATAGCTCAAGCCATTTGGTGTCCGCCTAGATTTGGCATGGAGAAATGGCATTACCCTTAAAAAATACACGCCGCAGCAAAAAAGTTGTCTCGCTATAGACGTGCGCAAACCGGTTAACTAGTTTCGGTTTCGGTTCGGTCAACTGGAACCCGTTTCGGTCAACAAACCAGTCCAAACCAGTTCCACCGGTTAACCGGTTCGGTTTGGAACCGGTCGGAGGTGAGGAAAACTCGAACCGGTCCAACCGGTTCGCAGACCGGTTAACCGTAAAACCGGTTTGGATTGGTTTATGTATTTTTTTTTGTTTTTCGTGGTTTTATACGCAATAAACTGAATAAACTTCAACTTTTATTTAATAGAAAACCTAATACATCGGAAACAAAATACACCGGAAAGGAAAAGACATCAAACATAATACATAAACTTAAAACATAATACATCGGATGATCTAGTCGGACTCGGACAAAGTCATATCATATATTTCTTCTCCTCCGCTGGATCTAGCCTCGCTAGCAGCTTCATCAAGTGCTACTTCTTCATCCGAAAGTGCTATCGCTTCATGTTCTTGCACCTCTTCTTCCAAGATTAATGCTTCAAAGTACATCAGAATAAGAAACTAAATGCGTACTATGATATGATAGAACAGTTATCTAATAAGACTGTACTGTATGTACGGTAAGATCACTCATGTATTAGCTTGCTATTACGACTGATTTGGGACAAAATGTACATACAGTACCGAGTTTGTGCCATCATAGGTACTGAGTCTTCCTTAACGAATTAAATGACCGTCTAATAGAGACGCGTTCACTCCGACGTCAGTGAGAGTAGTAATTTGTTGTTTGTAGGTATAAGAAGGAGGTCGAACCATGAAATAGAACGCGTTGTGATACTCAGATCAGTTAGTAAAATGAGCTCCCGGGTCTAGACATGTCGTCTGGTCATTCGAAATTGTTTACCCGCCACACGAAGAAAGAGTTTTTTTTCCTTTTTTCTTTGCGCCCTTGTGTGTTATTAGGAGTCTTAAGATTGTCAGACATTCTCGTAAGATAGAATCGATATTATTGTAAGTGATGTCGCTTTTGTATCGCAAACAAGATTCGACCCTCCGATTATATAAATGTGTCTGGTCTCGCGTAGAATTGTAATTTAGAGTATTGTGTAGAACGGTAGCTCAATTTATTGTATCCCTCCCCTATAAACCTCTTAGTATTATCTATTATTCCTCTAACTCGCAATAAATTATTGTCATAGTTAAATGAGTCGTCTTCGACGATTTGACTTCCCTGAGAAGTTTGTTAATTGAGAAAATATCGAGAAATATGCATATATCTGTCACGTACGCTCCATTTTTTCCATAGGCTTTCATGTTGACCATTAGTGCTATGAAAATGAGTAGGTGTTCGTAGTGACTAGAAATGCCAACTAATGTAAACTACTAAACATTAACTAGATAATTTATAGATTAAACTCCTCTTGTCTATTTCTGATAATCATATTCGATTGAGTAGAATCTAGAGTTAACACTTTCTACTTTTTATCTACCCCTAAAAACGCTCCCCCTAATGAATCGTTTATGAGCGCTCATCATGTAAATAGACTTTAGAGATTCCATTCTTTGTATCGATCACCGAAATCACCTTTAGCTTTGCATAATCAATAGTTCCTACTATTGTGACGCATATTCACATCATGAACCTATGCAATGTTCATCTTGTGAAGCGTTTTAAGGTCTAATCTGTGAAGTATTCTGTTATGTTTTGTCTTCTTTAGGTTCACGTGTTTTCTTGCTATGAAATGGCTTATATTGATGATAGACTAAACTTTGATTTTTGGATTTTGAATATCTCCTCGCAGATTCCATCATATTGAAGATAGTATCTAACTAAGAGTCGTTTGATGATACTTGTAGCCTAAAAGCTAGATATAGAGATTGTTTTGCTGGTTTCCACTTAATTCTCACATTTTAGTTTAGTAATTTAAAGCAAGCTAAAGCAATTCCCGGTATCAGTGCTTGTAGATGTTTAGTACTAAAGTAATCGAGAAACGCAAGTCTAGTACATTACATCGGAGACAACCAGATATCGCGTTAAGAAAGATTTGAGAACTTTATCTATATATCACAGTGATAGTTGCGCTCTAATCGTGATGTTATATATAGTCGTAATAATATCACATGCTGTTCCTTCGTCACGATTATATAGTTTGTCGGATTCACAGCTCTAGTTATTCTAGAGTCTCACATTAGCTCAGGAATGTTCTTGATCCAATGATCAGTCTTAGCAAACCACATATTTACTTGTATGCTTTGAAAGTCGAATGCACTGCTCAGGTTAATATTGTGTACACTGTTCTAAAATTTTCAATTGGAAGAGTGAAAAAAATTGCAATGTTGACAAGTGAATATCAATAAGAATCACAGGAAAGCTCATGAAATGATGCTGTGCTTTAGCTTAAGGCAATGTTTGCAGATGTTCTTTGGCCAAAGTAAAATGAAGTGTAAGCATATTTCTAAAGTAAGAAGTTTGCAAATACCTCCTAAATGTATATACCTAAATACCTGCCCTTGGACAATGTTTGAAGATGTTAGAAAGCTATAAAATTTTTAATGCTTAAAACTATGTGCTATCTAAGTGCCTGGTGCTGGTCAAGAGATTTTTAGCTCTAAACTCTTGTTAAAACTAAACTCTAGCCTTTAAAAACTGCTTAGAACTTGCTATACTACCCTAACACAACTGAATGAACAACTTTGACATAGAGAAGTTGACTTTAGGAGTCAAAAACATCTAGTGCCAAACACTCCCTTATATTGACTGTCAAAACAAGTTTGAGTTTAAATTCTATTTATAAGCTAAAACAGCAGGAAACCTTATATCCACTCAACTTAAGTCTACCCTATTTAAGCTATTTGAACTATAAAACCTAAAGCTTATTAATGAAAATTAGTACTTCTTCTGCTAGCTTATTAACTCCAATGACATATATTATATTGAAAAATTGGGTAATAGATCACTCAAATTTAGTCTATAAATACTCAAAGTAGCTAATCAACAAACCTAAACAACATGATATTGAAAAGAATTGAACAAAATATGACTAGAAATAAGCTAATGTAAAAGCTGAATTTAAGCTAAATTGAAACTTTAGGAATTAAACCTGAGAGTTTAGGAGTCTCAGCACTTAAGTCACTCTTGTAGAGTGAGTGGATTTAAAAAAAAACTTAATCCTATTGGCTCCCCAGCCTCTAAACCTTAATAAGCTGAAAATTAAGCTTAGTTCTCCTTATAAGTCTTCCAAAGTTAGCTAATTGCGTAACTCAATGTGATCCTGCTTTGACTAAAATTTGAACTAACAATAAAGAGTAAATTAAATGTTTATAAAAACACAATTTGACTGAAGCATCTTGGAAGTGACATACTTCTTGATGATGATGACACATGTATTATATAATGTATGTTCTTAATGTCTGATCTCAATACAGGTTCATCTAATTGTGAGAGTGTACTCCCCCCCCCATGTAGATCCCATAAGATGTTCTGTCAGTACTAATGTAGAAATCCAACTTGAACCTATTTGCTTACGTACAACTTAGCATCTTCTGCATAATAGAGGTTGAATCAATTAGAAAGCACAATAAACTTGAAACTCGAACTTTATTACAACAACCTATGATAAATCGCTGCAAGTCGTGATTTAAGACGGCATCATACATTTGACCATTATGTGAGCTTTACTGACGAGTTCCCTTGATCTATAATGACCGTATATTCCTTTGACAATATCAAAGAATATACCTTACATTTGGTTTCTGACATTCCCTTGATACATGCCTATATTCCTTGCAGTTATAACACTGAATCCCAGACTTTTGCACAACCGAAGTACCTACATTTTCCCTAGCCCCAACAACATTAACTGCCCTCTGATTATCATACTCAGTGCCTCTGTTGATTCTTAGAGAATTATCTTGATTAGCTCTACTGGTTTTTGATGAAGTTCGAAGGTTGTTGTTGGTAGGTTTGTAGATTTTCTTAAACGAGAGAGAAATTAAAGCCATGAGTTTGTCAAACTCCTTTTCCTTTGACATTTCCTCATCTTTAGTAACTGTAGCAGGTATCGGATCATAAGTAGGAGCAGCAGAGGTAACAATTGCTTTTCCTCTGTTTCTGGTAGATTGTTATGATCTGGTGGAGGAATATTGAGTGTTTTGAGTAGGATGGTTTTGAGGATGGTAAACTGGTTGTTTTTTAGCAACAAGTGCAAGTGGATTAGCAGTACTTGCTAGTCTTTCAGCTCTTATCTCGTTGACTTTATTCTGGTGTTGCTTCAGGATGTCATAAAGTTTGTGATAGGAGACAGTCTTCACTTCTTGACTCTACTTAACAAGTGTCACAAACCTTTGCCATTCTGGTTGTAGTTGAAGTAAGAACTGGACATTCACTTGATGATTTGTACCATGACACTGATTTCTGACAAGCTCGTTCATCATCTTGTAAAATCATGAGTAATACGATTCAAGTGATTCAGCATCCCGTAATGTGAATTTTCCAAACTCCCAATATAAATTGGTTTCAAGATCTTGAACATTGATTGATTCACCTTGTTTTAACATTTCAATGGCTTTCCACATTTCACATGCATTCGGACAAGCATCAACTATGGAGTAGATATCGTTATCTATCCCTGTGAGAATGATTTGAACGGCTTCAGCTTCAGCATTCAGTTGATCCTCGTATGTCCTTGTGAAACATTCTTATAGTTTCTCCATATATCCTCTCTGTAGTTGGTTTCAGAATACCTTCTAGCTAACTGGAACTGTTTTCTCAGCCCATTGATACGTGTATGGTTAGATTTTTAGAGACAAAGTAGATGAGTTCACTGGTAGGTTTGGTGTAATGTATCTCTTGTTTCTGGATTTTCCACTGAAGTATTACCGGTGCCAACATTGGTGGACGATCTTTGCTACCCGCTTCCATGATAGCATTATGAAGAGCATTTGATGATTGAGTTTGCAAATTGGTATTTGAATTTGACATTCTGATGAAGTTGTGAATGAATATCGGATCTTAAGTGTTATGAAGTGTTTGATTGTGGTTTTAAATGAATTAACGTTCACGGGATTTTACAAATCTTTGATTAAAACCGAGAAAAAAAATCGTATCTTTCGCGGGATTTTACAAAATCAAGAAGAAACCGTGAATGAATAATTAATTGACATTTCAAGTATGATTAAGTTGATTGTTGGTTTGATTGGTTGTGTTTGTTGTGTTGAGTAATTGTCCTTTTAGTCCGAATTAAAGTCCAACACAAATTCCAAAAAAATGAAAAACGTCAATAACTCATAGAAAACAAGGGTTTTGGGCCTCGAAAAATCCGTAACCAGCTAAAGGGTGGATACAGCGTAATCCGTCTCATTTTTCTCTTCGATTTGAGAGGTCACGGGCCTGAAACGGACTTACGGATCAAAAGTTATGGCAGTTTTACTGAAACCCTTTTCTTCACACAAGATTTCTAGACAAAACGCAGTGCAATTTGTCAAAACGCAACTATCTTTGATCAAAACGCAGTCACTTTTCTTAGTCAAGACGCAATGAAACTTGGTCAAAACGCAATTGGTCAAAACGCAACGAGTCTTGGTCAAAACGCAACGATTGTTGGTCAAAACGCAACGAATCTTGGTCAAAACGCAACGATTGTTGGTCAAAACGCAATCAATAAATTAATTGGGCAGAGTAACGTCTAGTCAAAACGCAATGATGGTCTTCAAAACGCAACCTGTGGAGTCAAACGCAAAACATTCAAAAGCAACGACTTGAGAATCAAACGCAATGACTCGATCAAAACGCAACGATTTAGTCAAAACGCAATGAATTAATCAAAAAAACCCAATTGAATTTTGTCATAACGCAATGACTTTTGTCAAAACGCAACGACTTTTGTCAAAACGCAACGACTTTTGTCAAAACGCAACGACTTTTGTCAAAACGCAATGACTTTTGTCAAAACGCAACGACGAACACTCCTTCAGTTAGGCAAAACGCAGCCAAGAAAAAATCTTCAAACTTTCTTGTAAGCTTCGAAATGATGTTAAAACCACTTAGTAAATGATGCAAGGAAGTGATTATAGCTCCAAAAGTACAAGTCTTTAACACTTTTAAAAATTCGAAATGCACAAGTTGAAGCGTGTAAGGAGGAAAATACTGGTGCCGAAGGATTTTGTGGCGAAGGGGAGCCGTTTGAAGTTAGATCCGATGGTACAAAATGTCTGAAGGGACGAGTATGGTTACCATTATTTGGAGGATTGAGAGACCTAATCATGTTGGAATCTCATAAATCAAAATATTCCATTCATCCTGGATCGGATAAAATGTACCATGATTTGAGAAAGTTATACTGGTGGCCGAATATGAAAGCTGATATTGCGACATATGTCAGTAAGTGCTTGACATGTGCTAAAGTCAAAGCTGAACACCAAAAGCCGTCAGGATTACTTCAGCAGCCGGAAATCCCTGTTTGGAAATGGGAGAGAATTACGATGGATTTCATTACAAAGCTTCCAAGAACACCATCTGGATATGATTCAATTTGGGTCATTGTTGACAGATTAACTAAATCTGCTCACTTTATTCTGATGAATGAGAAGTATAAAATGGAGAAGCTCACTAGATTGTATTTGAAGGAGATTGTTTGTAGGCACGGGGTGCCTGTGTCAATTATTTCAGACAGAGACCCTCGTTTCACGTCAAGGTTTTGGAGATCTTTTCAAAAATCTTTGGGGATAAATTTGGATATGAGCACTGCTTACCACCCTAAAACTGATGGTCAGAGTGAAAGGATAATACAAACATTGGAAGACATGTTGCGTGCTTGCGTGATTGACTTTGGTAGTGGCTGGGATAAGCACTTACCTTTGGCTGAATTTTCATACAATAATAGTTATCACGCTAGTATTAAAGCCGCACCTTTCGAAGCTCTATACGGAAGGAAATGTAGATCGCCTGTATGTTGGAGTGAGGTTGGAGATGCCCAACTCACGGGACCAGAAATGATTCGTGAAACGACAGAGATGATTGTGCAAATCAAGAACCGATTATTAGCTGCTCGTAGTAGACAGAAAAGTTATGCAGATGTGAGACGTAAACCTTTGGAGTTCGAAGTGGGTGACAAAGTTATGCTGAAAGTATCACCGTGGAAAGGTGTTGTTCGATTTGGAAAACGTGGGAAATTAAGTCCCCGTTATATTGGACCATTCAAGATTTTATCAAGAATAGGTCCGGTGGCATATAAACTGGAATTACCCCGAGAGCTTCAAGGAATACACAATACATTCCATGTTGCCTTAACTGAAGAATAGGATGATATTCAAGCTAAGATTGAGGCTGATCATGAATTGGCTCAAAGACTGCAAGAAGAGGAGCAAGAAGTGTTGTCTGTTGAAGAAAAGACAAAATATTTCAACAACTCTTGGAGCAAAAAAGAAATCATTTTGCAGCTAAAAGAGCAGAAGAGCAAAGAAACAAACCACCAACCCAAGCTCAACAAAGAAAAATCATATGTACTTACGTGAAGAATATGGAAGGAAAAAAGCTCAAAGACTTGAAGAACAAATCTTTTGATTCTATTCAGAAGATGTTTGACGGGGCTTTCAAGAGGGTGAATACATTTGTTGACTTCAGAACAGACTTGGTGGAAGGTAGTTCAAAGAGAGCAGGAGAAGGGTTTAAACAAGAGAGTACTAAGAAGCAGAAGGTGGATGAGGATAAAGACACAGCAGAGCTTTAAAGTCTATTGGAAGTCATTCCAGATAAAGAAGAGGTTGCAATTGATGCTATTCCTTTAGCTACTAAGTCTCCAAAGATTGTTGGCTGGAACATTTACAAAGAAGGAAAGAAAAGCTATTATCAAATAATGAGAGCAGATAGAAAGTCTTAAATGTACAGGATCTTTAGTCAAATGATTAAAAGTTTTGACAGGGAAGATTTGGAAGATTTGTACAAGTTGGTAAAATCTAGATATGGATCAACAAGACCAGTAGAAGACTTGGAATGATTTGAAGACAATGTTTGAACCACATGTAGAAGATGAAATCTGGAAGTTGCAACAAAGGTGAAAAGTTTTGAGCTGGAAGCTATTTGACTCATGTGGAGTACATTGCTTGAGTTTTCAATCTGAAATGATTTACATGCTGGTAGAAAATAGATATCCCCTTACACCACCTACAATTACAGATATGTTGAACAGGAGCTTAGGTTGATTTTTTTAGTAAAAATGGCATATAGCTTCGTAATCTATCACAATAATAGCTTTAAGAATACATGAAGTGTTTGGAAGCAGCCTCATGGTGATTATGAGCTTTTAACATGAAGGAAACTTGATGATTTTAAAAAAGAATATCAAGTTTAGGGGAGGATTGTTGATATTAAAAGCCTTCTTAATAATGCTAGTATTACTGCTGCTCATATCATAGTTAATGCTGCTTAGTTGTGTTAATACTGCTCAAGAACTTTAGAGAAAAATGCTAAGTGTTTACTACTGCTAGTACACAGTTAGTACTGCTAGTGTAAAGTTTATATTGTTGTGCATAATTAGTGCTGCTTCAGAGACTTAGGTAGAAATACTGCTAGTAGTTACTACTGCTAGAGTACAAAAGGTAATGTGAGAAGGAGTTAATGCTGATAGTGTAAGAAGTTAGGTATGATGAGTAGTTTAGTACTGCTTATGTGATTTCATATGAGTTATTTGTGTAAAAGTATGGTATAAACTTATTTGTTTAAAAGATTTGATATTCTTATGAAAGTATTGTAAGCCGTTTAGGACTCCTTGGTGTATAAAAGGAGTTCATAGGGCATAAAGTTTGACATACCAATACCAGTACCAGTACCACACCAAGATATATCAATACGAGTCATTCATAGAATTATCATAGCTTCAAGTTTTTTTTGCTTAATACTTTGGAGTATATCGCATTATTAATAATTCTTTGGAGCTTTTGTTTGTTGAATTATATGTTCATATAATTCAGTTTCCATGATAGTTCTTCTTAATATTAAAGATTAGATTTCCGCATAATATTTATTACATTCTAAACCAATGTTTCTACTATAGTCTATGTTAGATTTTACTTAATTAACTAAACTAATACAAGCTTAAGGAATTCGATATATTGAAGTGGGCCAACAGCTTTATAAGTGCAATGTTGTCTTATTCGTTGTTGATATATCATCTCAAGATTTAGGCGGTACTTCGTCCTAAAACCATAGTTCTGGCAAATTCTGTCACAATTCAACCACAATTTGCATTAAGTATTTCGTGGTTGAATTATAAATCTATCTTAGAAGACATTAATAGTGATCTTATAGGAATCTAACCTTTTCCTTCCCCCCCCCCCCCCCCCCCCCCCCCCCCCACCCCCCCCCCCCCCCCTTTTTCCCCCCCCCCCCCCCACCCCCCCCCCCCCCCCCCCCCCCCCCCCCCCCCCCCCCCCCCCCCCCCCCTTCCCCCCTCCCCCCCTTCGTGACTTTACTAACTTACTACTTAACGGATCTTTATATACTAGTAGTCTACTGTCTAGATCTTTTACCCAAGGAATCAGAACGTCATTTGTTAATCCTAGGTCACCTAATAGTCTAACTTATTCACTAAACCAAAGGCAAAGACAGGTTAATATTTGTGATCTTATTACTCTAAATATATAAATTACAGATATAAAGAGCTATCCCGGCCCGCATTGAATGATAAGTCGCATACTTAAGCACATAAACGAGTATAAATTGATAAATATAAAACAACACACAACGAATAAGATGCAACCAGAATAAACATAAACCAAACGTTAAATTATCATAAACATGGCTAATACCTAAAAATATTAGCCAATAGCCATTGTAACTATACAAATGTCATAGATGAACGATTAAGGTAAACTAAACAATAATGAACGATACCAAAAACCAAGCGCGTATTTAGAGTATATAAATTACAAGGTTTCCTATGGATTAAAGCATGTTGCTGGACCTTCTTGGCTTTTTAGATCTTCTAAAAATCGAACTTGGTGGTTAAAAGCATACCTAAAATGAGTTTTAGGGTTTTGTATTTATAGAGTCTGGAAAAAGGTCGATACGCCATATTGGCCGATGTGGGATACGACATATTGAGGTATTTAGCGTAGGCTCTATAATTATAATATTCCAGAATATTCATTAACGACTCTTATTTATGGCGGAATGAAAAGCTTCTGGATTTTCGGCGTATGGCTGTATTCTCGTCATGAATGTATTGGTTTTAAAAAAGCTCGCTTCATTGGCAAATTGCACGCATATTGCATTGCCAATTAAAATTTTCGCATCATGTTGCCTACTGCTAAATCCTATATACGTTTCGCATATGGTCTGTACCGTATTTACCTCATTTATGTAATGCTAGCAACGGTCGTAATCTTCGCAATCTAGAATTTAGGTTGTTTTAGTCAAAATTAAACCATATAAAAGATACCTATGTGTTTTAATGGCCGTTTATAGATACAATTTGTTAAAAGACGTAAAAATAACAAACACAATAACGAAAATATAGTATCTTGTGTTTTGCTAAGTGTTTTATGTCAAGCTTTGTTTTTAATTAATTTGTTTTAAAATGGATTATTTGCTTAAATTCAATATGCTAGTAGCTTGTTTTGTAAGTTTATTGCATTTACTTGGTACTTGGTGGAATATACTATGTATAAATATTTTTCGTGCTTTTTAATACTAAACGCATCGCGTCCAAATTGCGCTCGCATTCGCATCACGCATCACGCAATGGCCTTTGAGCTTTAGCGCATTGGATCGCAAAACGCATTTTTAAACCAATGATGTCTTTGTGAAGTTAGGGAAAGGATATGTCATATCTTCTTGATGGATACGGCGTATTGATGTAAAACCAGTTGGTTCTTCTTCGTTGACCAAAGTATTATATACGGCGTATCGTTGATGTAGATACAACGTATTCTTCAAAGTCAGGCAATGGACTTTTAGTTCATCAAAGTCCTGGATACGGCGTATGCTTCTAGAATGATACGACGTATAGGTTGTCAGAATCAAAGGACTTTCTTAAATTCTTCGTTTTTGCTCCAAAATACGTCCATTTTTTAGCTAAACTTCACCAATTGCTCGATAATTACTACAAATAACAAATATAAACAATTAAGTATCAATTCATGCATAAATAATGTAAAGTGAGCAATATAGTGGGGGGGGGTTAATGATGTATTAATAGACGTTATTTGATGTCATCAGCCTTGTAAATCATGCCCTCTCACAGGGTTTACGCGTCATTAGTTGTGCTATAGGGTTTGGGAATGTTGCTCTCGGTTGCCATGTCATCGCGCTACCCAAACTAGTAAGCATATTTTTATAACTTGATCCCATGTTATATTCTTGACCTCTCTTGACTAAGTGGTAGGTGTCACACCCCGACATAGGCGAAAACACATGTATGCGACAAAAAATGATCAATCATAACACAAGATACAAAATAGAGAAATCTAAAATGGCATTAATGAAAGTGTATTGAAGATCATTTCATCTACAAGACAGACTTGAGTGAATCCAACAAGAACACAACACATAGTCACTTACAAATCCCAATGCCCACGCAGGGGCCCATACAAATCTTAGAACATAACTCCTCAAAATACTAAGTTCATACAAATACCAAATGCAAGACCTCTCAATACATGATCCATATAGGATACTCTTAAAGTCTGCTATTATCGCATACAACCTTAACTGTAATTACTTCACCCTAAAAATGTTACTCAGAAAAAGGTTCAACAATAATGTTGGTGAGCTCGTATGTTTTGAAGGAAAACCCAGTCGTTATGCAAATATTTCAAACAGTGGACAATTGTGCAATTGACAGTGAATATATGCAAAAATCACTTAAAACCCATGACTTAGCATCCCCGCTAATCATGTACCATGACCTAGCATCCCCGCTAGTCATCAAACCAACATATACCAATGCTCTTGGAGTCGCAACTCCGAGGTCATACGCACCTAAAGGCCTACCAGCTGGATCATTTACTTAGGGCAGACCCTTCACAAACATAAGCAACCATGGCTATTCACATACTTTACATGCAGCTCGATGCTTATGCAAGCCAGTCATTACCACATAAATATTCACATAGCAATCATAAGCTCATAAATTTGCCTCCAAAAACTAAACATGTTTCGCAAAGTCAAAAAAAATTGTTCAAAACCACCTTTGTGTATCTTTGTCCACCAACGAAATAAGATTTAAAAAGTGGGGATACGAGAACTCACCTCAAGCAAAGGTGTCAAGCAGCAAACTTAATATCATACAATCAAATGCAACGACGTCCGAACACGACCTAGTCCAATTAATGTTCCACTTAGACATTTATTTCCCAAAACAGTTTTCAGGTTTGATGGATTGAGGTCAAATGCGCGTTGTACGGTCACTCTTAATATTTTTATTGGTGTGATGGTTGATGACTTTATCTTCAAAAATAACATACTTTTAACTCATACTTTAGTATAATATATACTTATACCTCGCTAATATAATAGATAAGTAATATAAGATAATAAATACTTATATATATATATATATATATATATATATATATATATATATATATAGGTAAATTCATTCGGCACTATTAGTTACCATTAATTCATCATTTAAATTGTAAGAAACAAAACGTTTATTTATACTAAACAATTTAGAAAAGTTTTGGAAAAATATATTTTTTGTCTTTTAGTCGACTTATTAAAATAATAAAATAATAATATTTTATTATTAAATCGAGAAATCACGTTTTGAGTAAAAACTCTAAGTATAGACTTTTTACGAAATTTCGACATGACTCGTACGTTTATACAACGTTTTCCAAGATTTTTAAACCTTTATTTAAACCAATTTTCCACAAATTCACCATTTTCTGACAAAGTACCAAAATCGTTTCTCACAACATTTACCAAAGCATATTTCCCCAAACCAACTTTCAACATCATTTTATAAGTATACTCTACTTTCCAAAAGTCCGTCAAATCTCATAAACGACTAGTTTTCGCTGCCCAATAAGGGTTCATTAAGATATTCATATTTATAATATATATTTTAGTCCCAATACCAAGGCCCGTTAGTAAATATATAAGCCCAAAACAATAACTAACAAAATAACCCGGACCATAATAAGCCACGGCTTATTGGGCTGTGAGCCCATAAGCTCCCAAAAACTATAATAAGCTTTTAAATAAGCTAATACGCTACGTAATATATTCGGTTATCACCATAAGCTATCAAAATAGTCCATAAATACACGACATACGAGGTAAATAACCAAAAATACTTCTCTCGTATTCCTTTAAGTTGCCGTGAGCTAATAAGCCCAAAATAAGCTTGAAAATTGCTTAATAATAAGCCAAATAATCCAATATCCAAAATAAGCTACATAGCGAATAAATGTTTTTCAACCATCACAACCAAGACAATAAAACTACAAAAACCTTATCCCCTTTTATCTTTGTTCAAACCCAAACGCAACCTTATTATCTTTCCGTAAAATTTTCGTGATCGATTTTTAACAAACGCATCGTACAACTAGCTTTTATGCATCATTTAATACACAAAAGTACAAGTTAAATCAAAATTTAGAAAACTTACAATTAAGGTTTTGAAAAGCGAGAACGAACACGAACCGACTACCCAAATGTAGTTTAAACAATAACCCGGACACTAGAATCAACCCACGACTCCGAAAATCTTTATGTTTTTTACCAAAGATTGAAAATTATAAGTGTGTATGTGTGTGCTTTGGTCGTACGCAACACAAGAGAGAAAGAGTTTTGATTTTCAAACATGCATTGTGTGTGAAATAGATTAAGACAAATGTATATAGTACTAAGGTTGGACAATTGTTGCTAAAAAAATGCCTCCTTTTCTCCTACTAGGATTGAAACCGGCCAAGGTATCCAAAGGGGCTCGGGTCCTTCTTTTTGTGTCGGGTTCACTTAAAACTTGAAAACCTCGATTGTAAAATATTTCCCGAAGTTACTTAGTATTTTTATTCACTTTAAAAATACTTTTCCCATAACTTAGAGTATTTACACGGACTTTTTTTACATTAAACTTCCTAAACAGTATTTTATAACTTTATTCGGAACGTGTCGGGAATCGTTTTTAGGAATTCAAGCTATTCAAGGGTAAAAACCACCCAGAACATAAAAACATTATAATACCTATCTAAAATGGTATTAGTAACTCCATATAACCATAAAACACCTCAAATCACGTAATTCACACCGTCAAACACGGTACTTGTTAAACATAAAATGACAAAAGTCAAGTAGTCAAAGGACTAAATTAGAACATTCAAATCACAAAAAAAGGCAAGGGTTACATTCTACTCCCTTAAAAAGAATTTCGACCCCGAAATTCAGCTACTGCTAGAACTAAACAAATGCGGATACTTAAGTTTATTATGTTCTTCACGCTCCCACATGAATTCAGGTCACTTTTTGAATTCCACTAAACCATGACAATGGCAATTCTACTCCGCTTAAGCTTCTTGAATTCCCTCTCTAAAATTTCCACATGTTCTTCTACAAAATTTAACTTAGCATCAACTTGGATCTCATCCAAAGGCACATGCAGTGTTGGGTCAGCCAAACCATTTCTAAGGTTCAACAACGTGGAATGGGTCATGAACACCATTCAACTCCTCAGGAAACCTAAGTATATAGGCTATAGACCGATCTGCTTAGTGATCTCAAATGGTCCAACGAACCTAGGTGCTAATTTCTCTTTCTTCCTAAAGCGTACCACACCTTTCTAAGGCGACACTTTGAGTAAGACGTACTCACCTACACTAAACTCTAAGGGTTTCCTCCTCTGGGTATTTATCAAAAAGGACAAAATCAAAGCAAAAACGAACAAATCCGAGCACGAGAATGGAAAGAGGACGAAAAAACCCGAGGCCGAAGGCGTACCCATACTCTATGGACTAACCCAGGCCCACTTAATGGGTCGGGTCAGCCCATTAGTTTATAAACCTAAACCTAAAAGGCCCTTTTATAACAAAGGTCCAAAAACAAATTCATAAGTCCAAAAACCATTTTCTTTTATAACAAAATTCGGCCCAAACCTGAGCCCAACTTCCTTTTATAAACTTTTGGTCAACATACACAAGTCAAAATGTTTATTACTATTTATCTCTCCCATCGTTTTTCCCTCCACCTTAATTTTACCACACACGCAGGGTAAAACCCATTCATCCCCCACACCCCTTAGTGCTTCTAGAAGACTGACATGTCTGACATACTGGGGAGCCACGCTGGCAATCCCCAGCAATATAATTGGTTAAAAGACCGGGCACATGATCCAATGGTCAAGATTTAAAGATTAGAAGCAGTTATGAGTGGATGGCTGAGATTAAAGAAGAAAGGAGCGTCCTGAAGGATAGAACCCTCCTCACATCACTATAAATAGAAGAGAAGCTCACACAGCTTGAGACATCTAGGAGTAGAATAGGGTAGAATAGCTTATTTCCAGCTTATTTGTCTTTTCTTAAAGTAATTTTCCTTTAAAAGCCATGTAATCCTTTTGTTATTAATAAAATTGCATTTTACTTTAAAATTATGTTTTTTACTTTTATGAGAATTTTGCTAAATATGACAATAAGCTTTAAATAAGCTCAACAAGCTCTCTTATAAGCTGCATTTGTCTCAATCAAGTTTTATAGCTCAAATAAGCTTACCTGAGCCTATTTGAGTTTGGTTATTTAGATAGAAAATGAATTGGTTAAGGAGTTTATTTTTAAGCTAATATGGATGATAAGCCAATCCGGGAAGGGCTTATGGGTCATTTACAACTTATTTGTATAAGCTGATCAGCTTGTAGATTAAGCTTATCTGAGCATTTGTATTCCCTGTTTAAGCAAGGGACCAAGTAAGTTTCATTTTAACTTGTATAGCTTTAATTATGTCTTATTGCTTAATGCTTATTGCTTAATTGCTTATTTAGGATTAGCTTATTTAAGTTACTTTTTAGTAGTTAGAATTTGCTTAACTAGCCTTAATATATCATTTACTTAATCTGTTTTAGCATGTTGAAGCTTATTGAGATTTGCTTAAGCTTTTTAGTATGATTTTAAGTTCATAAAGGGGTGTTTGGCACAGCTGCTTAGTTGAACTTATTAGCTTATTTAGCTCTTAGTTTTAGCCTTTTATTGATTAATTAGCTTAAATAAGCATCACTCTTTATCTGTTTTAGTTCCTAGCTTATTTTCGTAGCTAATTAGTTCTTAATCTTTGTTAAGTAGAAAATTTAGCTTTTCTAAATCTGATTTTAAGTCCATACTTGTAGTTGATTTGCAGCCCTATTTTGTTGATGGAATTTGTTATTTCCAGCTTTATTTAGCTTATTTGTGTATTGTCTCTATCTGTTCTTAGGTTGCTGCTTTTCAAAGTGCTTATAGAGTCTTAAAAATAAGCTTACAATAGCTCTTTTAGTCCTAGTTCAAGTAGTGGTTGCTGTCTGTTCTGCAAATAAGCTTTTCTGGCTTATTAATCTATCTTAGTGGCTAATTATCTGCTTACTTGTGCTTATTTTAGTCTTGTCCTAATCTGTTTTTAGTTTATAGTTTGTTAAGTTAGCTTGTTGAGTCCTAATTTCATATAGTTTTAAGCTAAAAGGCCATATAAGCTAAAAAGCTTATTCTGTCTGATTTAAGTGCTTAATCTGAGCTTAATATTAAGTTTCATAAAAAGTTCCAGTTATAAAAATTGCTTATTTACATGTGTTGTTTAAGTTTTTGCAAAAAGATTTTTTTTTAAAAATGATTTTGTAAAAAGGAGGGCCACAGGTTTTGAACCTATGACCTCCCCTTCATTCACTCAACACCTCAACACAACACACAAACACCAACTGTCCTGGAGTCTTTTTCAGTTTAATCATGCACAATTTAATATAAACCCTTGTTTCCCTTTAAGCTTATTCGAGCTTTACTGCTTAGTTACGGCTTATTCATTAAGCTAATGTTCCAGCTTTCATTTTTCTTGGATTCTATATACATTGAAGCACTTTTCCTAATTTTTTCAGAATTTTCATAATTAGTTTAGTATTTTTAATCATTTTATTTCATTAAAAGTGTTTTTAATTCGTAATAAATAAAATAAAAATCAAAAAAATATAATTCTTTTTCTGAAAATTTTATTTTGTCATTTAGGATTTATAAAAATTAGATTGGAAGTTGTAGGATTTAAATTTGCTTTAGTTGCTTAAATGTCGCGTTTTTAATTCCCATTTACGTTTTTATGCTTACGTGTTTAATTGTCGTTACTTTCTTACTTGTTTTCATGCATTAATTTACTTGTCATTTGCATTTAGGAGGATTTAGAAAACCATATCAAAAATCTTTTAAACCATTTGAAACGCGCGATCACGAACTTAGCCGATTCTCAATTCGCACCTCGTCGAGGAAAAACGACCTGGGAGGTTTTTGAGACAACTTTGGTTAAAAGTTTGTTTCTCAAATCCAACAGAAAATACTTACTATACTATAATTGTTTACATCCTTATATACTTATATTATATATAGTATGTTTGGACGGATTAATTTTTGGCGCCGCTGTCGGGGAGGTGTGTTACAACTATCGTGTTTCGTTCAAAGATTAGTGTTTGTTGGGAATTATGCATTCCTGACTTAGTACCGTTAGTTATATTAGTTAGTACCGCTAGTTGTAATTAGTACTGACAGAACAAAATGTTAGTACTGATCAGATAGTTAGTACCATTAGTATAAAATAGTTAGTACCGTTTATAAGATATGCATGAGATATCTTAGGAAAGGATATGCATGATCTTTATACGCGTTTTGTAAAGCCCATTAGGGTTTCCTTAGTCTATAAAAGGAACCCTAGGCATAGTTAGTAGATATAGTTCTACACAGATCAATAGAGATCGATTAGCAATCATAGTCTTTGTAATCTGTAACCTAGGCAGATTCAAGTGATAATATAAAGTTCTTTTGTGATTCTTAATATTGTTCTTCTTAGCATTATTGATTAGTTTCCGCATAATCAATAGTGTTCAAATCAGTGTTTCATTATTGTTGCTTTAGAATTATCTAAGGGAACAAACCCTTTACAAGCTAAAGGTTAAGATCTATTCAGTAAACGATCCAACAAGTGGTATCAGAGCTTGTGTGGAAACTCTGAATAAGAAGAACTCAATTGTAAGATGGCAGAACAAGACATTCCTCCACCCACTATCACAGCAATGAAGATCCCTATCATCAGGAAGGGAGAATATGATATTTGGAGCATGAGAATGCGATAATATATTTGTCACACATACCATAACCTCTGGGATGTTATTGTCAATGAAGATCTAGAAGAAGAGCCTGCACCAACTGGAGAAACATTTGCTCCTCCTACTCCTAAGACTGCCAAACAACTGGATGCTAAAAGGAATCAGTAAAGAGTTAAGAGCATCTTGCTTTTAGCAATACCTGATGAATACATTCTCAAGTTTCACAATGTTGCAGATGCTAAATCACTTTGGGAAGCAATCAAATCAAGGTTTGGAGGTAATGAAGAATCCAAGAAGATGCAAAAAAAATGTTCTAAAACATCAGTTTGAAATTTTTTCTACTGTATCAAATGAAAGTCTGAACAAGGCTTATGATAGGTTCTAAAAACTCATAAGTCAATTGGAGGTTCATAGTGCTCCAATATCAAAGGAAGATATCAACCTGAAGTTCCTAAGAAGTCTTCCTCCTTCATGGAATCAAATTTCTCTAATCATGAGAAATAAGCCAGACATTGATAAGATTGATATTGATGACCTCTACAACAACCTTAGGGTTTACGAAGATGAGATGAAAAGGTCTTCAAGTTCCACATCTAACTCTCAGAATTTGGCTTTTCTCTCCTCTAAGAATACTAACAGTACTAATGAAGTTAGTACTACCAGTGGAGATTTTAGGGTTAGTACTGTTGGTGGAATTAATCAAGTTTTATCTACTCCATGTGCTCATGATGTAGCTTACTCTTTCTTTGCACAACCAACAACCAGTCCTCAACTTGAATATGAGGATTTTTAGCAGATTGATGAAGATGACTTAGAAGAATTGGATCTTAGATGGCAGGTGGCTATGTTGACTGTCAGAGTGAGGAAATTCATTCAGAAGACAGGAAGGAACATGGATTTCAAAGAAAAACGACCTGTTTCACTTGTCAAAAGGGAAAGCAGCACAGAGCCTCTTGTAAGTCTAAAATAGAGAACTCAATCAGTCTACGTTTACATTTGTTACATATGGACTTGTTTTGTCCAACATTTGTAAAAAGCCTTATGAAGAAAATGTATTGCCTAGTTGTCATAGATGATTATAGTAGGTTTACATGGGTTTTCTTTCTATCTACTAAGGATGCGACTAGTGGCATTCTTAAGTGAAGGGTATTTTAATACAATTTAGTGTAGCTAGAACTCCTTGAAAAAATGGAGTTACTGAGAGGAGGAATAGGACACTAATTGAGGCTGCTAGGACTATGCTAGCTGATTCTAAGTTGCCAACTACTTTTTGGGCCAAAAGCAGTTAATACTGCTTGCTGATGGGTATAATAGTAGTGTTAGTATTTTAAGCCTCATAACAAGACCCCATATGTATTTTTCATGGTTAGAATCACCAAACTTTAAGTTTTATAAAGACCATCTAGGGTGTCTCGTTATTTTCTTAATAACATAGATAACTGAAAGGAGACAGAACCGTCAACGGATTACATTTGCTACATTATGGACTGATGATTCCACCTCTCGTCGTTCCTAAGATCCAAAGAGTTCTTCAAGATGATGGATCCAAACCTTCAAGTAATGATGAAAAGGAAGGTTAATGAAGATCTAAGAAAGAAGTAAATGTATAAAGAGTAAAGGTATTGATCAAGAGAAGGAAGATAATGTTAACAACACTAACAATGTTAATGCTGCTAGCATAAATGAAGTTAATGTTGCTGGTGGAAAAATAAGCATTGACCTTCCACTTGATCTAAATATGCCTGAATTGGAAGATTATAGCATATTTGAAGATGATGAAGATATTGGTGCAGAGACTGACATGCACAATTTGGATACAACAATCCAAGTCAGTCCTATTCCAACTATAAGAATTCATAAAGATCATCATCTTGATCAAGTGATTGAAGATTTGCAACAGCTACACAAACAAGAAGGATGTCAAAGAGTTTGGAAGAACATGGGTTTGTTAGTACTATTCAACAAGGAACAAACCATAAAGACCTTCAAAACTGCTTGTTTGCTTGCTTTTTATCATAAGAAGAACCCAAAAAGGTAATTCATGCATTGAAGGATCCAAGCTGGATAGAGGCTATGCAGGAAGAGCTTCTACAATTCAAGTTACAAGAAGTTTGGACTTTAGTGGATTTACCAAATGGAAAAAGGGCTATAGGCACTAAATGGGTTTTCAGGAATAAAAAGGATGAAAGGGGAATTATGATAAGAAATAAAGCAAGATTGGTTACTCAAGGGTACACACAAGAAGAAGGGATTGACTATGATGAAGTCTTTGCCCCTGTTGCAAGAATTGAAGCAATTAGGCTATTTTTAGCTTATGCTTCATTTAAAGATTTTATGGTGTATCAAATGGATGTAAAAAGTGCTTTTCTCTATGGGAAGATTGAAGAAGAGGTGTATGTATGTCAACCACCAGGATTTGAAGATCCAGACTTTCCTGATAGAGTATACAAGGTTGAAAAAGCACTGTATGGACTACATCAAGCTCTTAGAGCTTGGTATGAAACCTTGTCAACATATCTGTTGAACAATGGGTTTCAAAGAGGGAAAATTGACAAGACCTTATTCATCAAAAGGCACAAAGGTGATATTTTGCTGGTCCAAATTTATGTGGATGATATCATCTTTGGTTCAACAAAGAAGGATCTATGTAATGCATTTGAGAAGTTGATGCACGAGAAATTTCAGATGAGTTCTATGGGAGAACTTACATTCTTTTTGGGATTACAAGTGCAGTAGAAGAAGGATGGCATATTTATTAGTCAGGATAAATATGTTGTTGAAATTTTAAAGAAATTTAGGTTTACAGAAGTCAAGACTGCAAGCACACCAATGGAAACTCAAAAGTGTTGGGAATTATGCATTCCTGACTTAGTACCGTTAGTTATATTAGTTAGTACCGCTAGTTGTAATTTGTACTAACAGTACAAAATGTTAGTACTGATCAGATAGTTAGTACCGTTAGTATAAAATAGTTAGTACCGTTTATGAGATATGCATGAGATATCTTAGGAAAGGATATGCATGATCTTTGTATGCATTTTGTAAAGCCCATTAGGGTTTCCTTAGTCTATAAAAGGAACCCTAGGCATAGTTAGTAGATATAGTTCTACATAGATCAATAGAGATCGATTAGCAATCATAGTATTTGTAATCTGTAACCTAGGCAGATTCAAGTTATAATATAAAGTTCTTTTGTGATTCTTATTATTGTTCTTCTTAGCATTATTGATTAGTTTCCGCATAATCAATAGTGTTTAGTCATTGTTTCACCATTATTGCTTTAGATTTATCTAGAGTAACAAACCCTTTATAAGCTAAAAGTTAAAGATCCATTCAGTAAGGGATCTAATACGTTTTATATTTAAAGAGCCGTTGTCATTGTTTGAGTGGTTGAATTGTCTTTGAAAATCTTTTTGTAATTACTGAAAACACTGATTTATTATGAAGATAACTTTCTACCAATAAAAATAAGATTTCTCTTATTTTGACAAAGAAATGCACTGACATGTACATTGATTTGTATATAGGAAGCACGGGTTATGTTGCAAAGTAAACATAAGCCTTTTCATGGTCATAATGTAGACCATGCCCAAGAATAAATTCCCGTTATGAGGTCAAGTTTTCTTTTTAAAATACTTGCCTTTAAGATGATGACCGGGTTAATTGTAATGCTGGGGATTTTAATACTGCTGAGTTCTAATGTTTAGTTATACTTAACGGGCTGGGGTTTAGGTATAATTAATATTATGATATTGTGGATAATTGCTAATGGCTTAGTGTTTTCTTTGTTTTTGGGGACTATCATTTTTGGCAGGAAAGCAAAGAAAAGTGTTAATTTGATAATTGGTAAAGCCATGCTTAGAATGGAATTGGAGTTAATGCTGGTGACTCAAAGTTAATGCTGCTAGGCATAACTACTACTGCTGGGTGAAAGTTAATGCTGTTGAGGGTATTTTCCATAAATACTTCGATTAAGGGTTTCAATCGCATCCTTTATCAATTTCACTCTTTTCAAATACTTCTCTAACTACAAACCCTACTTAGTTTTTATCATCCATTTATCATTAAATACCACATGAATGTGACTCTAAAGTTTGACTTGATACTCTTAATTATTGGTCGTATCTTTAGTCCTAAATCCCACAGAGAGTGATGGTTTGAACAATGGTGGATTTTTAAAAGCACACCCTATAAGGTATGCATTAACGATTAGTCCTACTATATATATTTCTTGCATTGAACAGTTCTGGTCTACTGTCAAGGCAAAAACTATCAATTAGAAAGAACAGTTACATGCCCTAGTAGATGGCTAGATGATTATCATCATCTGAATCATCGTTAGAAGAGTTACTTCTATCAGAGATGAGGAAGATGTTGATTGTTTACCAAATTCTACCATTTTTGAAACATCTTTCATTGATGGGTGTCTAAAAGTCCGAAGACTATGCATGAAGAGTTTAGTAGTACTATGGCATCTGCCATTATCTGCTTAGCTACAAATCAGAAATTAAATTTTTTAAAATTCATTTTTGATAGTATGATTAGAAACTTGGATAAATTGTCTGGCAAAATTTTGATGTAATTAAGGTTTGTACAAGTATTTTTGGATCAAAAACTTGATGGGATGCCAACTCATAAGAGAATTTATTGCCACCATCTCCACACTAAAAAGATTTTTGATATAGATGTAGGGTAGGACTAAGGTTTTTATGGTTTTGAGTATACACCTTTCTTTCTAACAATGGTGGTACAAAACAAAATCACAAATTGGAGTGATATGTTCAGCAATTCAACTGATCCCCATCACATACCCAACTTAATTTAACCATCTACTCAACCTTAAAGAACAACAAAACTAGGAAGCTAAACGAAAAGGCACTCAGGTACTCAGCTAGTGATCCTATTGAAAATGTTGCAGATGAGGCTGTCCATAAGGAGTTGGGTGACAGTTGGTGAGGGCTGCCACTACTGCTTCTAGCTTAGAAGCATAGCTAGGACTGTGGTATCATCAATAAAACCCCAATCCAAGGCAACACCTAATGAAATCTAGTTCCCTAGGAACTACTTCATGGTGGTGGTCCAAGTGCAAGAAACCTTAGGGGATACTATTGCTCATATACTCTGGTTTGAGAGTGTATCTAAACATACTAGTGATTCATGCTTCGAAGAGGTAACACACTTGTAAGTGATGAGGATAGACATAAAACTGATGGAATTGATGGAACTATGTTACACTTACAATACAGTGGTTGCCTGATTGGAGAAGAACAATATGACCACTAAACATAATGAGATTGCTAGTTGAAAGGAGGGTCAAAAAAGCTTGAATGAAATAATTTGGTCAAGAAATCATAAGTTAAAGAGGATTATACAAGTTGGTTTCATGCTAGGGGTAGAATCATCTGATAATGAAGAATGTTTCGGGTGAGGATGCATCAAATAGGGAAGGATTGATGCTATTGATGCAGATGAAGAAATTACCTTAGTTAGTGTTCAAAATGTGGATGAAGAGATGTTTGATATAAATGTTTCTGCTGGTGAGGAAGTTGTTAAAGAAGTAGTTGAAGTTATTAACACTGCTAAGCTAATTATTGATGCTGCTCAGGTTAATGTTGCTGGTGATATATTAGTACTGCTAATGCTGCTACAACAACTACTGCTATAAATACAACTGTTGATGATATTACTTTTGGCCTCAGCCACTTTGGAAATAAAAAGTACAAAACCCAAAGAGAAAAGGGTTGTTATATGATGTGTTTTAAAAGCTTTAAATTTATAAGACTGAAAATACCGGATAATTATATGGAAACACATGGGTAAAAGTATAACCCACGTATGTAGTATAATTTTTTTAGGTAAGACCAGGTCGTCCACAGGGATTAGAGTAGTGTTCAAATAACCAGAAAGAAAAATAGCTCGTAACAATTTGGATATAATTTTTGTTTTACCAATGATAATTAAGGAGCTCTACGCGGATAGTTGTAAAATAGCTTATAAGTGTTGGAAATATTTAACGCGGATATGGGACATTAATTTTTAAAAATGATTTCTGCATCAGAAACGTTTCACAAACTAACTTTGTTTACTCATACTTATATTTAGTTAACGAGACCAATACGTGTTCACTCAAATAATCCAGTTCTTATTATATCAAAATCTTTTTTTTGTCTATCAATTACAAAAGTGATTCTCGGCACAAACGGTAAAGACATAGACAAATCTTTAAAACCCACAGTAGATCATAACGGTCTCTTTCGACCTATACCGATATGATTATATAATCTACGTTGATAAGCAAAAATAGATAAGATAAGATATAACAGGATTGCAACATAAGCTTAAGATTAAAGCGATCAAGATCATACCAAACACTTATTTATTATCGTAACATCACCGAGCAGTCATGAGAGATTAGCCTATCATCGGCTTTGGTGTCACAAAAAGTATACTTTTTCTTAAACTTCCATTATTCCAATAAACTAAGTAGGCGAAAAACGTCTTATCTTGATCGTTTGATCATTTCCTTCATAGATGAGGGTTTCTTGGTAATCACAAAGGTAGTATGTGTGTGGTGATGGTTTGTAGAATGCAGAGGGATAGTGTGGAATGAGTTGCTATGAGATGAAATTCATACTCAATCTTATAGGAACAAGTTAGGGTGATGTGCCTGCGGGCACTTAGGAAAAAAGTGAGGCAGACTTTGGGTGTTAATGCGATAGCATTTAATGGCTTTTACTGGAAGTGTGGCGCACTTACAAATAAGTGCGGCGGTTTTGAGGAGTTAATGCAGGTGCATTTATTAGACTTTAATTCTTCAAACTTTGGGAGAATGTGCGGCGCACAATATTATAAGTGCGGCGGTTTTGGCTTTAGAGGGAAGTGCGGCACACAATGTTACAAGTTGCGGAGACTATTGAACTTTAGCTAGAAATATTTTCTTTTCTTGTATTCGCCTCAACAGCATGGTATAGATTCTTGAGCTTGGGCCTGTAGTGTCTTCAAGTGAACCTATAAGCAATTCAAGCTAATTAAGTACCAAAAGTTTACGAGAAATGATCAAATATACATAAATAACGCCATAGAAATATGTTTAATTTGGGCGTTATCAAATCCCTCCACACTTAGCTTATTGCTTGCCCTCAAGCAATAGGAGCGAAAAAATAAAATCATTTGTCGTGACTTGGAGAAAATTTAGATTTTTATAAGAGTTTGCATTTTGGATACCTTTTCAGGCATAGAAAAACAACATAGCACCTCACACAGGAATAGTGTTTGATTTTTAAATTCACTCAGCTACTCATATAGGGTTGAATATGCTATTGTGAAGAACACTCAATTTGCACAGACATAATCTAGACAGCTACCATAGGCTTGTACTTAATACATAAACCTAACCGAAGGGTGGAACTTTAGTACTAGAGAGGATCCAATCTTCATGCGCCGAACATAAGCCTTTATTTCTTTGAACTACTATAACACACATATATAACTTTTTTTTACCAAATGGTAACTAAGGCTTGGCATAGAGTTTCTTCAATCAACTTTTAGATATTTCAACAATATAGCATTTAAAAGGAGTGCTTGCAGGAACAAGGACCTGCGGGATACATTTCATGTGATAGGATTCGGTCTAGTAAATGATGATTAAGCACAAGTTCTAGAGCTTCTAAATTACTGGCTCTCTCAAACATAATTATCAACCAATACCAATGTTCCAGAAAAGCCGACAAAGACCATACGTACACATCCATAACGACAGAATAGACACATATGACTGCATTCAAACCTTAACTCAAACAAGCTAAAGGCATCAATTATCTTGGGTACCAAAGGTGGATACCCGAATATTCTAAAGGCTTATAATTCTCACAATTTAGTAGACTGGGGTGTGCTAGCTATAATGTCAATCCTGGTTGGATTTGCATTACTTAGTGTATTTTTTTTATTTTAATTTGAAACTATATTTAGATTTTTTCATAAAAATATTAGTTGGAAAGTTTTTAACAGGGCAAACATAGAGGGATATGATTAATTTTTCCTATTTGGCTCTCCTTCACACTTAAGGTTGAACATTGCCCTCAATGTGATAACTGATAATAAGAGATAAAGTAGGAAAAAATTAAAAGAGACTGGTTCTTCCACGGGGCTTAGAGAGTGCATAGCTGTAGTTAGAGCTATCATGGGTGCATTACTCGTAATTTTCCATATTCTTAAAGGCTAAATTACAGCATAAGAGTAAACATACAAAAGCACAAAGAAAATATTTTTGTTGATTTTTTGAGAAAATAAATATAAGTAATTAGTAGAAGAATTGGAGGAGGGGACTCTCCACACTTAAGTGAAGCATGGGTTGCCTCATGAGAATCGCTTAATTTTTAAGAGAGTCGTTAGCTAGACTCGTACTTCGAGAGTCATTCTTTTGGGAAGAAAGGAGTAACTGCCTCCCTTGAGTTATTGTCTTCTTCATGATATAGTTTGAGTCGATGGCCCTGGACTATGAAACGTCTTCTATTCATATTCCATAAAGTTCATCTTATCCGGCTGGATATTGATCATTTCAACTACTTTGGTCATATACCCATCGTGATCTGAGCTTCGGTTGTTTTAATTTGTTCTTGCGTGAAATATCAGAACCTTGTTTACTGGTTTGATTCCTTTTTCTCATCGTAATTTTCTGTCATGCCAGCTTTGGTTCTTTCCTTGATAGGACGCAGAGTTGACGTATGCTTGGTATTAAAGTTCGTCTAACTCGTGTAACTAAAAACCATTTTTTTCTCACAGCTGCGATGTGATTAGGGTTTACAATTCTTCACGTTGCCCAGTATGAAAGTGTTTATTTCGAATGGTAAGTGGCAGTTCTTTCCATATATTAGTTTGTATGGTGTAGTACCGGTAGGTGTTTTGTAGGCAGTGCGAAAAGCCCACAGAGCGTCATCAAGTTTTCTTGACCAAATACCAAGATTGTCTTTAACAGTTTTTTCAAGAATTCTTTTGAGAGGCTTGTCGTGTTCTTACAACTTGACCGCTAGTTTGTGGGTGATAAGTGTAGAGTTGCGGTGGTTTACTCGTATCTTTCATGGTTTTTTTCATTATTTTGTTACTGATGTGAGTATCTCGGTCGTGATTAGAGCTTGGCATCCGAAAGGCTAATTAGTTTCTTCAGAAAGGTGACTTACTACTCGGGCATCTTTGAGTTGGTAAGTTGAGCTTCGGCCCATTAGTTACGTAACTCAACAGCACTTGAAAAATTTTTGATTCGGATGGTCCTATAAAGTCGATACCCTTATGTCAAAAATTTCACATACTTGAATGTTGTTTAAGGGCATCTCATCACGTTTTGATATATTTCCTGTCTTTTGGCATGCTTCACATAAGCGAACTAGAGTATGAGCTTCTTTGATGATTGTTGGCTAGTTGAATCTAGGACCTTTTTAGCAGTTACGTTGGGTCCATAATGTCCACCGGTGGGTCCGTGGTGACATTGATCTATAATGGTTTGAGTTTCTGGTCCGGATATACAACGTCTGATCATAAGGTCAGAACATACTTTGAAAAGGTAAGGTTCTTCCCAAAAGTAATGTTTGAGGTCAGAGAAGAATTTGTTCTTTTATTGATACGTCATCCTTTTTGGTATAATATCACCGACCAAGTAGTTTGCAAAGTCTGCGAACCAAGGATCATCTTTAGTATTGGTTTCCATAAGAGTTTCTCCAAGAAAGTTATCATCGACTTCACTATCATTGCTTGACTCGTCATTTTCAATTCGGGATAAGTGATCAGCAGCAACATTTTCTGTTTCTTTTCTATCCTTAATTTCTATGTCAAATTCTTCCAAGAGTAAGATCCATCGAATAAGGCGTGGTTTAGCATCTTGTTTCTTGAATAAGTGCCTTAAAGCTGAATGATCGGTGTGAACAATAGTTTTTTAGAGAATAAGATGGGATCTAAATTTGTCGAATGTAAAAACTACAGCCATAAGCTATTTTTCGGTTACAGTGTATTTTTGTTGAGCTGGATTAAAAGTTTTGCTTGCGAAGTAGATCGGGTGAAAGTTTTTACCATCTTTTTGACCTAAGATGGCTCCTACTGCGAAATCACTAGCATCATACATAAGTTCAAATGGAAGATTCCAGTTTGGGCTTACGATCACAGGAGCACATGTGAGTTTCTCCTTCAATAATTTGAATGCTGTTTGGCATTCATCATCGAATTCAAATGGAGTATCTTTTTCAAGCAGTTTAGTTATAGGTCGGGCTATTTTCGAGAAGTATTTAATGAAACGTCAGTAAAAACTGGCATGTCCAAGAAATCTTCTAACACCTTTGATGTTGTTAGGGGGTGGAATTTTTGAGATTACATCGATCTTTGCTTGATCAACTTCAAGTCCTGCGCTAGATACATTGTGTCCAAGCACAATTCCTTCTTTGACCATGAAGTGACACTTTTCCCAATTAAGGACAAGATGAGCATCTTTACAATGTTGGAGCATTTTATTGAGGTTGTTTAGGCATGTGTCGAAAGAGTTTCCCAAAACGGAAAAATCGTCCATGAATACTTCGACGGATTCTAAGATCATATCTTGAAAGATTGCCAACATGCGGCTTTGGAATGTGGCAGGAGCATTACATAGACCGAAAGGCAATCGCCTATAAGCGTATGTTTCGAAAGGATATGTGAATGTTGTTTTCTCTTGATCATTAGGATCGGTAGGAATTTGAAAATATTCAGAAAAACCATCGAGGAAACATATATATTTATTCCCTGCGAGTCTTTCTAGCATTTGATCCATAAACGGCAAAGGGAAATGATATTTTGCGGTTGCTTCATTGAGTTTACGATAATAGATGCATACTCGCCAACCCGTAACGGTTTTTGTTGGGACAAGTTCTTCGTTTTCGTTTGTGACAATTGTAATACCACCTTTCTTTAGCATACAGTGAATAGACTAACCCAAGGACTATCGACAATTGGATAAATAATACCGATATCTAAGAATTTCATGATTTCTTTCTTAACAACTTCCTGCATATTTGGATTCAACCTTCTTTGTTTTTGGACAACGGGTTTTTTGTCATCTAGAAGTTGTATTTTTTGTTTGCAGAATGATGGGCAAATACCAAGAATGTTTGTTGTTTTCCAGGCAAAAGCTTCCTGGTGTTTCTTAAGAATGGATACAA
>BQNB010014077.1:0-10334 GCA_026074375.1 Tanacetum coccineum | reverse complement strand
TTTCCTGCCTCAAAATGATTTTAATGTAATGTTAATAGCCCTTGCATGTTGCACAGGGTTGCACTTAAATAACAAAACACCATCCAAACATGCATAGGCGGGGATAAGGACAAGTGTAAGATTGATGATAGCCAGATATATAGTTACTACGCTATACAATCGTAATCGACTTATCTACAGAAGTCATGGCATGATAGATACCCGCAAAAAATGAATGTAACCCGTAAAGGACATGTTCCTTTAGGTTGATGAAATCAAGCAAAACAAACGGTTCTTGAGCTCCATTAGTAGCATGGGTGTTTCAGATAGAACCTGAAGTATGGTGGGTGTTATTTTTGCACACATGAATCGCTAACAAGAGGTTGCTGGTGTAATTTCTATCTTGGATCCAGTAGCTTCTACGTCAGCGCGCACATGCCCACTTGTCGGTCTGCAAGAGTTTGCAATTAAACTTTAGTTTGGTGCATATTTTGCAAATAGAAGCTTTCTAATCGAAGTCTGCACTTACAAGCCACTCAACACCTTAATTGTGTCATAGAACAGCCACTGTAAAGTCACCACAGGCCCGACAAGCATGATCCTAATAGGAAGACTTCTCGTAAACAAATTCCGGAACCCAATTTTCTTCACAACCTGTTTACATTTCAAGTGACAACCCACTGAATTACGACACTGTAAGGAACAAACCAACAATAAAAATAGAAAAAAAGGACCTACCATCTTCAGACTACCAGCTTTCCTGTTATTAAAAGAAGCAACAATATTATCCGCAGGGTTTGAAATGATACTTCCAATAGATCCAGCAGCATATCCAGCTAAACATGTAACCCCAAGCTGTTGTGTGACCGAACAATCTTCCTTTTTTCTTTGAATTGCATTACGGTAAATAAAATCCACCGAGTGCTCAAAAGTTGAAAACATGATCATAGAAACTGCCCATAAGAACCAAGAAACATCAAGACTTGAACACACAGATTAATCTTTTAGTCAAGTAGATCATATAATAGCATTTCTTTACATGGTAAGTTACGACCCCAAAGTGGAACGAGCCCTTTGTAAAAGCTGCAAAAGTAACGGTTACAGTTAGGGAAATGATAGTTTAGAATGAATAAAGAAGAGAATTGTAAAGTTTGTACCCACGAAGACCTTCAGACGCATATAGTTTTGGAAACCCATCAATTAGGCCCTTTGCAAAACGAGGTCGTGCTTGAACACGAACTTTAATAGCCTCAAAAGGACAAAGAGCCACATTAGCAATCACTTCAGCAGATGCACTGCTCAAGAAAAAGATTAGACTCTTGTTTTGGTTGTGTAGATTGTTCGAGTAGAATTTCTTGAAATATTCATAAAGGCCAAATCTGCAAGCGCCTTGAACACCATATCCAAAAAATTTCCCTGACCATCCTCTCCTGAAAGCCGCAAGCCCATCCTCTCTTAAAAGAGTGGTAAAGCTCGTAGAAATGCTATTATACTTAATTGGATTCACCTAAATTCCCAGGCATTAAAAGTTACTATCAAGATTTAGAAGATATATCAATTACAATCAAGAAAGAAACATATGCATATTGGATTATTGGTAAACATACATATGTATAAAGATCCACCATCCCAACTTCCATCAACTTCATACCATAATTGAATTTCAGAATTAACTAGTGGCATCAAAACTAATCCGTATCAAATTTTTATAAACACCTTCATAGTCAAGAGCAAGAAGATACAATTAGTTCTAATCACAAATCTTCACATGGCCAAAATTCAAAGCTATCATAACCAGAAAGTATTTGAGATTTTTAAAAACAAAACTCTCGAGTGCGGAGACTCATTGTCCGAATTTGGCCTCCAGACATGTATCTCCTATGTAATTGTAATGACTAATGGAAATGAATAAGGTAGCCTTGCTAGCGGCACCACCACCGCGGACTAGGTCGATCACACTGATTGACATTCTGAACCAGGCATCTGCGTGTTCTTACTTTTCTGCCCATTTCACTACTATAGCGTCATTGCCTTTGTTATTGTCTGCTAGTGTGACAGGGTATCAGACATGATACACAATTGCTATTTGGGGGCCAATTTTTTCTAACAAAAAATGAAATTTAAACAAAATGATCAAGCCATCCAACAACAATCACAAAATTCCACTTGAAAAAAGTGCACAAAATGACCATAAACCACATCAAAACTCATAGTATCATATTTTTTTGTGAGCATAACATACATTTTAGGTAAACTTGTATAAACCCCTAAAGAAATTGTGCAAAGTTAGAAGAGGAAAAAAGAACCTGCATATTGACTTTGAGGACATCAAGGGGAGTAATGGCAAGATGTGTAGCTCCAGCACTAAGCATTCCACCAAGTGTACAAATCCCATAATATTTTGGAGTAAATTCCTCACAGAATTTCGCTTCTTTCATGTTTGTGTTCAACACATCTTCAGAAACAAGCATCAAATATTTACACACTTTATTCCTTTTCTTTATAATGTCTGCTTTAAAGTTAAAACCCCACGAATGAGAAGAAGAGGGGTTTATGTTTAGGTGAGTGATCACCGTAGGTTGTTTACGAGAATAACTAGGTTAAAGATTCGCTAGCCACTAACGGACTCTAATTATGCTTCCGTTACCTTTCATTTTTTATTCCTAACATAACCAAATGTCCAAATGGGCTTTTTTTTTCAAGCTAAAATGTAGGGATGTTGTATCGCTTCCGTTAATATTTTGAGAAACAAAATCTAACTGAATCGAATTTGAATTTATTTCGATTTTTGTATTGACCTGAATAAGTCGAATTATATAATTATATAGATTTTTTAACAAAAAAAATTATTTCAAACTTAAAAAATATTTTATTTATACCAGAAAAATATTTTGAGAATCTTTTTATCTATAGAAATATATATCAAAAAATATATGTGTATAAATTTGTTTCTCGATTCGATTCGAGTGATATTTTGCCAAAACTATATTCAAACCGAAAATTGAATATCTAATCCGATTAGATTACAAATTTAGTTTGGTTTTTTGGTTCGGTTTCGGTTTTTGACTCATGTGGGTGTTACCCGAATTTTGAATCCCCCGGCTAAAATGTCACTTGTGAGTTTGAATGAAAATTACATGAATTTATAAAGGCTCAAACTTCTAAAATTGATATATGGGTTTATAGAAGATGCTTATATATACTGAAGCTAATAGAAATGACTTTTATAATGAGTATGGTTTGTATTTAGTCAAATTATACATATATACTATGATAGGGTTGAAACGCTGCCGTTTTTGGCAGCGTGCTACAGTACCCGGCAGCTTGCTACAGTACCCGGCCCAATGGGCCGGCCCATTTGGTGTTTTTTTTTTTTTTTTTTGTAGGCAATGTAAAAAAAACCGCTCGGCATAAAATAGAAAAAAAAATACAAAAATATTGACTTATTCAGATAAAAAAATACTCGCGACGTGAGGCCCAACACATAAGCCCATATAAAAAAAACAAAATATTAAACATGAGACCGAAAAAATAAACCCGCACAAGTAACAAAAAATAGAAAGAATAAAAAATAAAATTTTAACGCAAAAAAATTAACCCGCACTATTAATATATGAGACCCGAATAAAATAAACCTCCTACATAATACAATCAAAAAACGCTATTTTCATAAAATATATTAATAAAAAAACCCGTATAGCAAAAAAAAAACCTTTAAACATGAGCCCCACACATAAGCCCATATAAGAAAAAAAAAACAAACTATTAAACATGAGGCTGAAAAAATAAAACCACAAATAAAAAAAATAAAAAATAAATAACGGTTCCTCGCATACTATGCGAAAAATAATTATACCACCCGCAGAATGAGTTAAAACTACGTCGTTTTGACGTTGTTGCTACAGTAACCGGCCCATTGGGCTCCCATTTTGGGTCGGCCCATTTGACAATTTTTTTTTTGGTTTTTTTTATTTTTAACTTAGCAATTTAAAAAAAAATTGCTCGGCACAAAATATGAAACAAAATTATAAAAGTACTTATTTATTCAGATCAAAAAATATCCGCGCGACATGAGAACCAAAAATAATCCCAAATATAAAAAACAAAACTATTAAACAGGAGGACCGGAAAAATAAACCCGCACAAATTAATATAAAAAAAATTGTTCGGCACAAAATAGGAAAAAAAAATTACAAAAGTACTGATTTATTCTGATCAAAAAATACCCACGACATGACGCCTAACACATAAGCCCATATAAAAAACATACTTATTTACACATTGAGAACCGGGAAAAATAAACCCCGCACAAAATAATAAAAAAATAAAAAAAAAACTTAAGCCTCGCATCAATTAATGCCGCTGCGTTATCATGCTAACACATGGGCCGGCCCATTTGGTGTGTTTTTTTTTTTTTTTTTTATTTTTTTTTTTTTAGGCAATGTAAAAAAAAACCGTCGCATAAATAGAAAAAAAAAATAAAAATATTGACTTATTCAGATAAAAATACTCGCGACGTGAGACCCAAAAACAATAAGCCCATATAAAAAAAAAAAATATTAAACATGAGACCGAAAAAATAAACCCGCACAAGTTAATAAAAAATAGAAAGATTAAAAATAAATTTTAACCAAAAATTAACCCCGCACTATTTAAATATGAGACGACAAAAAAATAACCTATCCCAATAATACAATAAAAAAACGCTATGATCCCATAAAATTATATTAAAAAAAAGTATAGCAAAAAAAAAACCTTTTCTAAACATGAGCCCACACTTAACGAACCCAAATTAGAAAATAAAACAAAACTATTAAACATGAGGCTGAAAAATAAAAACCACACAAATAAAAAATAAAAAATAAGAATGCCTCGCAACTATGCGAAAAAATTAACCCACCCGCGAATGAGTTAAACTACGTCGTTTTGCGCTGTTGCTACAGTAACCGGCCCATTGGGCTCCCATTTTGGGTCGGCCCATTTGACAATTTTTTTTTTTGGTTTTTTTTTTCTTTAACTTAGCAACTTAAAAAAAAATTGATCGGCACAAAATATGAAACAAAATTATAAAAGTACTTATTTATTCAGTCAAAAAAAAATACGCGACATGAGACCAAAAACATAAGGCCCATATAAAAAACAAAAACTATTAACATGAGCCCGTGAAAAATAAAACCCGCACAAATTAATATAAAAAATGTTCGGCACAAAATAGGATGAAATATTACAAAAAGTACTGATTTATTCAGATCAAAAAAAAATACCCACGACATGACGCCTAACAAATCATAAGCCCATATAAAAACAAAACTATTAAACAATTGAGACCCGTAAAAATAAACCCGCACAAAAATATAAAAAATAAAATAAAAAACTTAACGCCCTCGCATTCAATTAATGCCGCGCGGCGTATTCATGCTTTTAACACATATTTCCCAATCTCATAAAATTATATTAAAAAAAAAAACCTCCAAATAGCCAAAATAAAAAAACAAACCTTTTTAAAACTTGAGGCCCTAACAAATAAACCCCATTTAAGAAAAAAACCAAAGTATTAAACCATAAGACCGAAAAATAACAGATATACTGAAGCTAATAGAAATGACTTTTATAATGAGTATGGTTTGTATTTAGTCAAATTAATTAAAAAATTTCTTTTAAATAAATAATTATTATATATACTACACATTTATCAAGCACTTGGGCTTGCAACTAGGCTCACGCCTGGGCGAAGTATTTGGGCTCGCGGCTTGGGCTCACTTCTAGGCTATTTTTTTTAGAATGGACTTTAACATATTTTTATTTGCTCCGTCAAAGATTGACTAAGCCCGTCTTAGCTATTTTTCACGTATATACATAACAAATCGTTATTCAGTGGGTCACAACAATTATTAAATAACCGTAAAACGACACAGTACGCAATATCCCACAGCGAAGCGCGGGTTTGCAAACATCGTTATTGACAAACACGTAAAAACTTAAACTATACATGAACTTAATATAATCTCATTATACCTTTATATTAAAAGGCAAGATTATTCCCCCAATGCACACCATTAATACATTTAATGTTGATTTGGGTCGCCCCGCCGGAGACCCGCCGAACCCGCTTCTTACCCGATCCACCTTCATCGGAACCCGCGTCTTACTGGATCCACCTTATTTAAATGCGTTTTTCTTCTTACCCTTTTATGATAAACATGTGGCTTTCAAAACACAGTATTAGTGGATTATGCGGTGTAACTCATCAAATCCATTAACAAAACCCTCAGATCTCTTCCTACCAAATCCCCATTCCATTATCAAAACACATAACCATATTAAAAATTGGATAAATTATTCAGCGGTGGTAGTGGTTTATCAAGAGCAACAGCGGAGCAAGTCGTTAACGATTTTGTTTGAAGAGTTTCAAGAGATAATTTGGAAAGAAATTGCATGTAAGTTAACCAACCTACTTTAAGTCATCACTTCTAATTTATTTTTAGGTTTATATAGTTTTGGATTTTGATTGGTATAATATAAAGGCCATGGCTATAGTGTCTGTTTAATTATAGAATTTGATCTAAGTTTTGGTCTTTTGGGTGATTCTTTGGATTTATCAGTTTTGGTTTTGATTGTTTATATTATTGGGTTGAGCATTTTTGCCGTTTGCCTGACAGATTTGAAATGTTCTCAGTCAAGAAATCATGATGCCACGAAGAAACTACTACATCAAATACGTATTCTCAAGTAATATTTGAACATCTATTTTTTTTTTTTATTATTTGTGTTTTTCCAGAGGCCATGGACTGTTTTCGCAATAGCGTGTCGTGTTGTTTCGATATAAGGTTGCAGCTACAACAGAGGTTGACAAGGAGGAGGGGAGCAGCTAGAGTTTTACGACAAAGGAACGGCAAATAACGAGAAGTGTTGATGCATGGTAAATACCAAACTTTATTTTTTATTTAATCAAATTGCAAAGAAAGTAGCCTTTCGAAACTAAGGTGACACCCATATAAGGCAAATCCGAATCAACCATAAGTATTTATACCAAATAGTAGTATCAACCCAAACAAATGCTACGTATCCTGCCATTCTATGTTAGTGTGTTGTTTCAACCAGTTTGATAAGAAAAAAAGAACCATAAGATGCTCAGTGGTATGGTATGCAGGTAGTTGGGCTCAAAAGGCAGCTGAAAATGGAGATGAGTTAAACAAAATGAGCCGACGAGGGGCTCAATGGATAATTTCAAAATCCGTATAGGCTTGGTGGTTGGAATGCTTAGGCAGAAGCTTCAGTTTTAGATAGGTCTCCGAGAGGTAAATTGTCTTGGCCCAAAATTTATGGCTTTAAATATTAAGTGTACGTAAGTTATTGCTACCTTAAATGATGTTGCCACGTTAAATAAATGATTCGGTTCAATGTGTCAACATAATATTATTATCTGTTCAAAAGCCTTTTAATCTCTTTATTGGTGTTTGGATAGTTATTTATACGAGCTTATATTTTTTTTGGCCGAAAATAAGCTATTAAGCAAAAGCTTCTCAGATGAGGATTCATGAGAATGTATAAGCTTTTAAGTCTAATTTGTGCATTGTGTAGTTATGGTCTTAAATACGGCAATTAATTTATTTTTTTGCAATTTGTCTAATTTTTCGGTCAAACATCGTAATTAAATTACATATTTCAAACATAATCAAGCAGACCCATTAGAGGCAGACCATAACTGAACTTGACCCAGTCATATTGTTATTTCATTATTTTGCCTCTGCGCTTTTAGAAAGCTAGGGCGGTTAGTATGCGACTAAATTACACTCCAATTGGTATTGACCTCGGAACAACGTACTCATACATTGATTTTTTGTCCGCTAGGTATAGCCGTGTTCAGATCATTCCTAATGAACATGGTAGAAATATTACACCATCATGTGTGTTGCTTGGAGTGACAATAAATTCTTGGTAGGCGAATCTGAAAAAAAATAACATATTAACATCAACTCGAAAAAAAAATTGGTAATTTTTTTTACTTTACATTCCGAAATCAAATCCCAACCGTTGTATTTACCTTTTAGTGTTGCAACTTTGTATGCATATGCTAAGCATTTGATGCGAAGCGGAATCAACGATAGTAACTTTGTACGTATATGATAGGATGCAGATTCAGCGATAGTAAAGTGCATAAGGACATCCGTTCATGGCCTTTTACAATAGTCGTATTGTGTTACAATGGAAAAAAATGAAGCCATCTTACATTGAGCAACTGGAACGTAATTGATTTATCGACCTTATTTAACATAGGGTAGGATATTGATTGTTCGCGATCATGAACTTACTTATAACTAAATAATCGTAAATGAGCATCAAGGACCCAATCGTGCGCCAGCAGATTAATTTTATGATCCTAATTTACTATGTGGGCAGATTAAGTAAGGCATCTAAAGGTATCGACTATGACCAAAATGGCCGAAAATCCAGTAGTCGGTTAGATGTGACCGTGTGTAAAATGTTTTGGGATAAGGGTGTTTGTCGGATTTAATAGTCGGTTAGATGTGAAAAATGTTATGGCCTTTTACCTAACGCGGTTTGTTAGATGGAAATTGCCACCTCATAATCTAATCAAGTAGCATAAAACAGTAATATACATGTATAAAAACTTACAGACTTATGAGTTTGAGGTTCAGAGTAGGAAACACAGGGGTATTGTATAGCACAAGATTGTATATGCGAAAGTTACACTATAGGTGGCAAGATGGGTAGGTGCATGGCTAATAGTAATCGAAGTTGCCTTTATTTAACATGATTAGCAAACCGAATAGTTAATTTTTTTTGTGAAATAGTACTCACCCAAGGACGTAAATGTGTGGTTGAGTTGACTAATAGTGTCTTATTTCTTAACGGGGTCAAAGTGGATCTATAAGGGTTACTATTCTCTCTCGCCTTGCTGCTTTACCAATTCGACATGTTCTTTTTTTTTATCAGATTTGTTAAATCTTACTCTTTTGGTAAAACACAATCTAAACAAAATTTATTATTTCTGTAGACTCATTAATGTCGGTGCCTAATGCTTCTTAGTGTCAGGTCTTACAGATGTTGTAAGGATCCGCAAAAGAACCTCATCAGCGTCTACAAACTCGGGCTTGCAAGTAGCAAGCACGCTTAACAGGAAGATAAATGGTACGTTGCCTTATTTCAACTCTGATAAACTCACTTTATGTATAGCTTATTAACTTCAGCTTATGGCTTTTTTAAGTACGTAAGCTTAAGTTGATAAAGCTATATAAGAAGTGAGCTTATCAGATTTCCTGAATTTTAAGAAGCCCATAATAGGTAGGGTCTATAAGAAAATCTAGACACCCCTCAAAACAACTTATTTAGCTTTGTTTACCGTCTGCTAATCCAAAATTTGTGTCGCGTTACTTGAAGACTTGAAGCTGAAATAAGCAATTGTATGTATATTATTGGTTACTTATTGCTTATTAAACTTATGGATTATAGTTAATATCATGCATTTGATTAGTTCAACTTTGGAAATGGCATCAAGTATAGTTAACTAAGTTTTTGTTTTTAGTTAGACGCACTAACATTGCCAATGCCAATTTTTGGTACAACAATGTCCTATCTGAATTGCAAGTGAGTCAACAGACTACGCTGAACAAATATTGCATTATAAACATGATACATTTTAATGTGGATTGCACTAATGAAATTTGTCACAACTTGCATCATAAAAGATTTTAGTAAATTATTTACATTCTAACGAGATGAATACGTGCAGGTGTTTTACAAGTGATGGCTTTTTATGTGTGAAGATTTTACGCAATCAAAATATGTGCTTATGCAATCCTACTAGATCCTAACCAAGACCACAAAAATAACATATTATCCAACTTCCATGGTCACATATCTGAAGGTAACAAACGATTTGTCTACAAGTACAATGACTGAACCAATAAACAATTTGTGTTTATATCGTTATACATATTCAAGTTTATACTTAGTTTTGTACAACATATGTGGATTGTATTTGTGCAGTTACATGTTCAAGTTTATAGTTAGTTTTGTAAAGTTAAACAAACACGAGGTAGTAAAGCAATCTACTACTATTTTATACAAACGCCTCGCCGCAACACGCGGGTTTCAAAACCTCGTGTAAGGGTAAATAATAAGATATGTGGTTGATAATACTAGAGAGTGTGGGCCTTTGTCAGAAAATAAATGCATTCCATGGAAACCTAGCAACTCAAAGTGGAATTAGATTTTTCGTTGACTTCATTCTTTAATTATGATTGTAGCATACCAAACTATAAGTTTAAACTATCATTGTATTCCACGAACACAAAACCCATATAACAAACGTCCCCTTAAACTCTTTGACT
>BQNB010014076.1:0-75878 GCA_026074375.1 Tanacetum coccineum | reverse complement strand
TCGAATTTACAACCGACGTACCAGACGAATCATCAAAACAATTCATGGAGATTTTGATGAGCTGACAGCAATGGCTTCTTAACACAGCAGTTCAAGACCCGCACTTCATGAAATGACTCCTGAAACAATCAGTTCAGGACTCGTGCCAAACCCTCCTCCTTCAACACCGTTTGTACCACCTTCAAGAACTGATTGGGATCTTTTGTTTCAACCGCTGTTTAATGAATTATTCACTCCTCCACCTAGTGTTGATCGCCCAGCCCCTAAAGTCACTGCTCCAATTGCTGAAGTAGTAGCTCCAGAACCCGCTGCATTAACCGGTTCACCTTCCTTAACAACTGTTGACCAAGATGCACCATCACCTAGTAACTCACAAACAACACCCGAAACTCAATCTCCCGTCATTCCTAACGATGTTGAAGAAGACAATCATGAGTTAGATGTTGCACACATGAATAACGATCCGTTCTTTGGTATTCCAATTCCAGAAAATGATTCTGAAGCATCCTCTTCTTCGGATGTTATTCCTACTGTTGTGCATACTGCTACTCCTCACTCATAACACGTTACCAAATGGACCAAGGATCATCCTTTAGATAACATCATCGGTGAACTCGAAAGACCTATTTCCACAAGACTACAACTTCATGAACAAGCCTTATTTTGTTACTACGATGCCTTTCTCACATCAGTTGAACCAAAGAACTATAAAGATGCATTAACTCAAGCATGTTGGATTGAAGCAATGCAAGAGGAGCTGAATGAATTTGAACGTCTTGAAGTCTGGGAACTCGTTCCTCGTTTAGACAAAGTGATGGTTATTACTTTAAAATGGATCTACAAGGTGAAACTTGATGAATTAGGATGAATTCTAAAGAACAAGGCTCGTTTAGTTGCTCGTGGTTACCGTCAAGAAGAGGGAATTGATTTCAAGGAATCTTTTGCTCCAGTGGCTAGACTTGATACTATTCGAATTTTCCTCGCATATGTTGCTCACATGAATATGATCGTCTACCAAATGGATGTTAAGACGGTATTCTTGAATGGTATTCTACACAAAGAAGTTTATGTCAGCTAACCGGATGGGTTTGTGGATCAAGACAATCTAAATCATGTGTACAAGCTTAAGAAAGCTCTTTATGGGTTCAAACAAGCTCAGTTCATCGCAGTGGTAACGATCTATGTCGGTTTGATACTCTCTCTTGAATTTCTAAAGGAACGTGCGATTCCCTCTTGTTTATTGAACGACAAGGAAAGATATTCTCCTGGTACAAATCTATATTGATGATATAATTTTTGCGTCCACTACACCTGAACTATGTGACCAATATTCAAAGATAATGTGTCCAAAGTTTAAGGTGTCGATAATGGGTTATTATATTAGGCAAATATCATTTTTTTTCTAGGACTACAGATTTCACAAAGTCTCAGAGGCATCTTTATAAACCAGTCTAAATATGCTCTTGAATCTTTAAAAAATATCGGTATGGAATCTAGTAACCCCGTGGATACTCTCATAGTGGAGAAATCCAAACTGGATGAAGATACACAAGGGAAATCTGTTAACCCTACACACTATCATAGAATGGTGGACACCTTCTGTATCTCAACCAGTGACAGACTATCATTTAATGTTTGTGTATGTGCCCTAGGTTTCAAGACAAAGCCCTACGAAAAGCAATTACATGCTGTAAAAGAATTCTTTTTATAATGCCTAAAGAGGAACCGTTAATAGGGGACTCTGGTATCCAAAGGATTCTTTTATTGCTCTAACAGCTTATGCAGACGCTGATCATGCGGGTTGCCAAGTATAGACGAAGATAATCTTGTTGTATGCAATTACTAGGAAAAAGGCTTGTTAGCTGGTCATCAAAAAGGCAGAAAAGCGTTGCGATATCCAGTACGGAAGCTGAATATATTGCTTTGTCTGGCTGTTGTGCTCAAGTCCTTTGGATGAGATCACAACTTACCGACTATGGTCTTGGATTCAATAAAATTCCAATGTACTGTGATAACAAAAGCGTTATTGCCTTATGCTGCAACAATGTTCAACATTCTCGATCAAAACATATTGACATCAGATTTCACTTCATAAAAGAGCAAGTTGAGAACGGAGTAGTAGAGCTTTATTATGTCAGATACGGAGTATCAGCTAGCGAACATCTTCAATAAAGCCCTTGGTAGAGAAAGAATTAAATTTATTATCAACAAGCTGGGAATGCGGAGTTTTACACCGGAGACTCTGAACTAATTGGCAGATGAAACTGAAGAATAGTAGTGGTACCTATTCAAATATCTTGTATATAATATGTATATATATTACACACTATAAAAACCAAAAAGATTTTTTATTTTCAGAAAACCCTTTATTAAAAACAAAATACAAAAAATATAAAACCTTTAAAACCAAATAAAAAATTAAAAAATGAGAAAAATATAAAAAAGAGGTAATAATGGCATGTCTTCTGAAAATCGATAACATTTACGGTCTTAGAAATATCATTTAATATTGCTTACGAGACTGTAAACTGATGTGCGAGTCATAAGTTCAAATTGTTTTCAAAAATGCAAAAATTGCTGGCTATTATTTCTGATAAGCATAACCGGTATTCATCTTAAAGGCAAGATATTTCAAAAAGAAAACTTGACCTTCATCAACAGGAATTTATTCTCGGGCATGGTCTACTTTATGACCATGCAAAGGCTTGTGTTTACTTTGCAACACAACTCGTGCTTCCTATATACATAAGTGTTAGGATTCTTGATTTGATGAGACAAAGTGAATAAAAGAATGAAACAAAAGGACTTAAATGCAAAGATAGAATTCTTTAAAGAGGAAACTACATTTTGGTCAATATCTTTAACCGAGGTATAACACTTTTGGTCCTTTTTTAATATTTGCGGGTTTAAGCATATCCCGAGTATTCCATTTCACATTTGATACCAAATCAGACATTTTTCATTTAAATCTTGATTTGGCTCGAATGTGAAATGGATACTCGGGTTTTGGTCAAATGTGAACCAAAATTGTTAGAATGGCTCAAATGTGTATTTGGATTGGGTTTTGCTTAAACCCGCAAATTTTTTAAAAAATGGACCAAAAGTGTTATACCCGGTAGAGATAGTGGACCAAAATTGTAGTTTTCTCTTCTTTAAAAGATGGAAGATTTTGGAGATTCTAGAAGATCTCCTTATTCAGATAGAAGATTTATAAGATAAAGCTTAAAGTTTAAAAGATTTATTTATTTTCTAATTCTTATCTTTTGTAAACCTGGACTCCTTATGTTATAAAAGGAGGTCCCAGGCGTGTAGGTTTTAGGTGTGTCAAAATGTAAACACCAGAAAAGTTTATGTATGTCTAGGCGTGAGTTCTCTAACATAGACGCCTAGATTGGTGGTTGTTTTAGCCCCAAGATCAATGTTTCATTGATCCTGTTAGATTAGGTAACCGTTCTACAGTTGATCGTGTAGAATTGGGGCTTGTAGTAGTCATTGTATCATGAAAGATAATGATGAAAAACCTTGTTAGAATAACATTGATTTGTTCTTATTTCGATGCAGTTTTAATCTTTGTTATTTCACTCCTAGATGGGGTCTACACAGCCTGAGCTATAAAATGATCCAAAGAACTATACGTGTCTATAAGTTCTATCATCGGTTGGTTCAGAGCCACGGGCTCTTGTCATTAGGATTACAATGTTTACAGCAGGTATGATTTTTTGTTTGGTTCATTGTCAAAATCGCGTGGAAACAAGGTTTTTGTGCAAGCCCTGATTGACAAGAACGGAAATTTTTATGTGTCATTCAAGTAAGGTTGTATTGGCTGAATTGATGTTTGGATCCAATTATGGAAGAATGAATATTAGGTTTCCATAAACCCTAAAACAAAGGTATGAATTTTTTATGTGGTTCTTCATCAAGAGTACATGTGTTTTTGAGTATGTGTTTATGCAAAAGAAGAGTGTGAGATAGCGTAGGTTGTCGACAGCAATTTGTTCTTGACAGAAAGAAAGTGTTATAAAGTTGTCGACTTCAAGGTGTGTTATAATGGTTCATAGGGGTTTATGGAATTATGCTATGATTATACTAACGTGGCAGATTACTAGGGTTGGTATTAACTCTAAAAACGCAATAAGGACTTTTGTTAATGCTACTATTGTCATGGATGGAATAAACCTTAATTCTTTAGGGTTTCAGATTGGACGTGATGGTGAAATTGGTGCTGGAAAAGAAAAGACACGACCAACAGGTTACTATAATTTATTGTGTAATATTACTTGGTTTAAAGTAGTCCTACTGCTAGAGAAGAATTAATGACTTGAGGTTTCTGGAATGGCAATTTATGCTGCTCGACATCATCTTAATACTGCCAGGTTAAGAGATAAAGCTGCCAAGGGTTTTAACACAAGTTAGTACTGTCAAGGAGTTACTTTGTATGCTCGTTTACAATTTACAACTGCCAAATGGGTTTCAAAGGAATTACTATGCTCGGACAAAGATTTATTCTGCTTAGGGTTTTAAAAGTTTGTCCTGATTGTTTTGTTCGATATCGGGCAGTAAGCATTTTGGATTCGGTTAGCTTATTTTCTCAGACGACTGGACAAAGGAAGGAAGTTTTGGATTTGATTTTAACTGTTTGAACAGGTTACGATTTTAAATGTTCTCAAACGTCTTAAAGTGTTAGGATTATTAAGTGTCGATTATGTGATTTTGTGTTTATTTAGTCATTAGTCTTTTCTTTTGTTAATGTTCAAGTAGTCTTGTATAGGTGGTATTATGCTAAAGAATGAAATAGCATAAATTACCAAAAGTCTAGAGACAGAAGGTGATAAGTTAGGGAAAATAAGGAAGGAAGCCTCCTTCCCTCACCATAAATAACCTCTAATTCTTCTTTAGAGGGTGATGTCTATGTACTAACTCTTTTTTCCTCCTCTATTATAATATCATTTGAATTTGAATAATTGCCTATCCTCTACATTTTGTCTTTGCTTTCATGATCAATATGTTGATTCAAAGTTAACGAGTTCCTAATCAAAGTGGTATTCATTCGATATAGAGAATTAGAGTCGATTCGATTTGTGGATCTTGTTACATGTTCGAGATGACGTTTGAAGAATTCGATTAAGTTTTGAGCTTTCAAGATAAGGTTTGGCAAAATTCGAGTGATTGGACGTTATCAAGTGTAGTTTTGCATTTTCAGCAGTTCTCGGAAGTAGTCTTAAAGTTCTCGGAAGTAGTCTAGCATTCTCGGAAGTCATTATTTCTACTCTCGGTTCATTTTTCTTGAAGTTTTGGAAGATTCAGTAGTAATAGTTGTGTATTTTTGATAGAAATATATTGTAATAGATATATACGCATTTTTGGTTCTATCGATAATCATATATTAGGTTCATTCTTAAACTCGGTTTTTTATCGAGTTTTATAAGGTTCACACATTTTCGGTTCTATCGAAAATTGTGAATAAGGTTTTGCTACTTTTAATCTCGGAAATAAGCTTTCAAAGTCATAACATACATCCATTTCACGGTTTTATCGTGAATTGGGTTGTTGAAAAACAATTTTTTCAAATTCTAAGAATTCGGAAATCAAATTCGGTTTTATCGAATTTGAATTTAGAAGACTTTTGGATTATCTAGTCATTTTAATTTCAGTATATTATGAAAATTAGATTAGTGGTTATATAATAATCCATAATTGTTGATTTTCAAAATTTGGGACATTTCGAGTTTGTGGTTTATCAACGTTTTTGGTTTTTATCGAGTTTTGATCCCAAGTTTGAGCAACAAAACATTTCCAAGTTTAATAGTTTTAGAATACCAAGTTTATTAGTATTTCTTGTCCGAGTTTTGTACTGTTCGAGAAGTGTATCGATTTTCAGACTACTTGTTATCCGAGAACAGAGTTGTCCGAATTTGACAAACTGTTACCGAGTTTGTTATATCTCCAAATATCACTCATTTTGTTACAAAGATCCAATCTTTGAATACCCATAAGCTATGTCGAATCTAAAATTACCAACAATCCCTTGCTGAATGCCGGTTTCTAAGACTTAGGCTTCCTATTGCTTAAAATAGGGATAGTTATATACATGGGCAAGTAGATTTCAGAACGATATCTAACCGAAAAGAGAGACAAACAGGAAGTGGCTTCTCAAAGCACTTAATGAAGGCCCTTATGTGTTTAAGAATTTCATTCCTGGAGGCTCGACAATACCACGATTTCAAACTATAAAGGATCTTGATGGTGAAGACTTATCGCTCCATGATGTTGAAATGGAGGTCATGAATATGATTCACTTTTATATCCTAATGAGATTTACAATTTTGTGGATGCTTGCACTTCGGCCAAGGATATGTGGAACACGCAGTTGATACGTTTGATTGAGGGGAACTAATCAAACAAAGTTGACAGAGATACTCGTTTTCCTACGAACGATTGATCAATATCTGTTGCTGAACCAGGGGAAGCACTTATTTCTATCTACAATTGTTTTGCTTAGTTAATGAATGATTTGGAACAAAATAACATGAAATTTCCAACTGTTACAATTAACACAAAGTTTCTGAATAGTTTGCAACCGGAATGGTTGAAATATGTGACTCAAGTTGTCTGCTAAAACAATTTAACAGTGGATTTGTTCGATGATTCTTTTTGATTATCTTTTAGCCAATTTGAGACTGGTTAATGGCTTCAAGAGCAAATAGTTAAGAAAAGTCTCAAGACCCTTTGGCTCTAGATAGCTCACACGGGTTCGTCCTCTAGACAAACATATATTATTATGTGACACATCCTACGTCTGTGGTTGATTATGATGAGAGTACCAGCAGGATGATGTTCACAACAATTCTGAAGATCCTTTAGTCTCTGCGATGTTGCTACTTGCAAAAGCCATTACTCAAAATTTCTCTAATCCAACAAATAATCGTCTTCGTGCTTCATCCAACACCATAAATCAAGCAATCATTCAAGGAGACAGGGTGAATATTCAAAGCAGGAATTTGGTATACTGGAAGAAATAGCAGACGAGGTATGTTCAAGAGGTATTGTTGAGGAAATGAATGCTCCCAAAAGAGGACTAGAATTGCTCAAAGGACTCTTCGAACTCCATCTTCAGGCAATACTTCAACTGTTCAATGCTACAACTGCAGTGGAAAAGGACATTATGCTAGGAATTGTCCAAAGCCAAGGGTTCGTGACTCAAAGTATTTCATGGAGGAAATGTTACTGGCAAAACAGGAAGAAGCTGGCGTAATTCTTACTGATGAGCAGAATGATTTTCTCTCCTTTGATGACGCATCTAGAGGAAGAAATTTGAAGAAACTCAGTGCAAACTTTATGCTTAATGGCAGAATTCCACCGCTGTTCATACTTATGATGATGGGCCAAGCTAGGCGTCTGCATTTTATAATTGAGGTACAAAATCTTCATCCATCGATGAGAATAAAGAACAATATAATCCAATCATTACTAAAAATTTATTAAAAGTTCCATTGGTGATGATCCAAATTAATAGCAAATATAAATTTGATTCAGTCAAGGAAATGTTAAATAGTGGGGGAGGGGACAGTTTGAAAAGGTTACACTTGTTCTCTGATCTATGTGCAGTAGAAAAACTTGCTAGAAATGCATATCAGGAAGCTGAAAAACAACAAATATTTGCTCAACAAGTTCAAAAACAAAACACGCATTTGACTAGTCAGCTTGAGATGTATAAGGAACGGGTTCGGATTTTGGAAAACATAAACAAGGATAATAATTATCTCAACGAATTTTGGAAGTGTTGGACACGGGCACATTGTTTATAATAAACAAGGCTCCGTCTCAATTAGTTCTGTGATCGAGATATCATTCGAGATCTCGAAAACAACGAGATAATTAGTTTAGATATCAACAATTACAATAGAAAATGGGGAATTTCAAAGACTTATTCATTTTAAAAGGCATATAGTGAAAAAAAGATACTTATCATGATACTATTCTGACCTTGAGTGACCAAACTAAAAAAGAATGTTTGATCTGTTTGAAATTGGTAATTCTTAAAGGAATGTTATGTTCGGCGCCAAAACCATTGTCTGTGTATGACCAATAATTAAACATGGTTTTGGGTATCCGAATCCTATAACAACTCAACGTACGCAATTTCAACAAGTGTTCCAAAGTTATATGTTGCATCTAGTTTGGGTAATTTAGAAATTCCTTTTGAATGTTAGAGGATTCTGAGGACACTCTGAGGATGCTTTTAATAGTCAACAAAAAATGACAGAAAAAATGAATGTTCAATTGTTGTTGCAAAAAAACAAAAATTGTTGGATAATTAACTAAAAAATTAAATGCGTTTTATAAAGAATTTTGTTCCTCAAAATGAAGCTTTCTGTTAAGCAAAATATTTTACATCTTCTTCTATTCTCTCGGTTAAGATTCTGTATCAAAAATGTATGCCAAGTGAGTCACTTTGATCAAAGAGATAGACAAGATAAAAGGTTGTTTTTTGAAAAGCTGTCTTTGTCTTAATACATCTGAAATGTAAAAGAGCAAGCATTTTTTACACATCATCGTAGAAATTACAAATACAATGATTTGGTTTAAGATCAAAGTTTAACAATTCTATTAACGTGTTAAAGGTTTATTCTTGAATTCCTTCGGAATCTATTTTCAAAGGGATATAAAAGAAATGTAGTTGTTTTTGAGTCGACAAGAAAGTATGCTTGCATGAACTAGAGAAGCAAAATGATTTGTTTTTAAAATATCAACTTTTTGGAGCATCACTAAAACATGATGTTGGCTGTGTGTGTTGGATTAATCATGATGTGTAGATAATATCTTAAATGCTGAACTTTGAAAGACAAAAGAATCTTTTTGAGATTTCAGAGGGTTGCAGGCCAAGAATAAAAATTCTTTAAAAAGGATTTATTTGTTCAAAGATGTCAAAAGACAAAAAAAAAAAAAAAAAAACAAAAAAAAAAAAAAAAAAATAAAAAAATAAAAAAAGAAAAAAAAAAAAAAAAAAAAAAAAATATAAAAGTGTTGATTTCAATTAAGTTTACATCATGAAAGAAAAACAAAAATGGGATTCAACTTTGAAAAATAAAAACACCAAATCCTCTTGATTACTTTTGGATTTCAAGGATGGAGAAATGAGAAGGAGAATGTGTCTTTGGAAATTTAAAGTCGCAATTCTTTGATAAAAAGAACGCGACAATGTCAAATAGAATACTCAAAAGGTTTTTGATTCAATCAAAAGGACACGGTCCTAAAAACTCAAAAGAAATTTGATGAATTAATTGTTCATGTTTCTGAGAAAACATATGCAGTATGGTGTTATTTGTGCTAAGATCAGAAATCTTTTATCTTCATATCTGGAAGTTAAAGACAAGATTGGAACAAAAGTTGAAAACAAGTAAGTCTTGTAAATACTAATTTGAACATAACAAATGGTTCTCAATCTCTAACTTTGTGTCAACCACTAATAAACACGCTTTTCAAAAGAAAACGGACAGTTCCAAAACAGAGAAGAATACCATGTTGTGTCAAAACCAGTCACTTTACATACTTCACCTACAAAACAAAACAAGGCAAGTCAAAAACACAAAAATGTCATTAGTCCAGGAGTGTACAGATTGCACAACACAAGAATCATAAACAACTAACTAAGAGTGCTTTATTTCTAAAGGATATGAATGCTACATCTTTAAGTTATGTTAGAAGACCATATGAGTAGAGATTCACATGTTGCGCCACAGTGTCTTAGATAACTTTAGAAAGGCAGCAAAAAAACTGTAGAAGTTTATGTTAGGAAAAAAATAAGCAAACAGATAATACATCTGTAAATGTTATTTAACTAAGGAGAATATAAGTTATTGTTGATTGTTACAACGTTCTAAGCGAAACTTTGTTATGTGTTTTTGTATGCAAAATGTGCGTATTACTTGTCATGATAAATGTCTTGCGAAGTTAAATTGAATGTGGTTCGAATGTTCATAGATCCTTCATTACTAATTATAGAAACATCAAAAGCTTCGAAACTACTTTGTAGCTCCTAGACAAGGGTTTTCTGAGGAAAGAGACAACACTATCTAAACTCTAGATATACTTCTGTTGTTTCTAAATCTAAGATTGATGTTAGAAAGTGCCTCCAAAAGCTAAGGATAGGTTTCTAGTACGTCTAGGATAAGAAAAGAAATTTTTGCGGAGTTAAAATTTGTTCAAACACGTTCATAAAAGAACAAGATTTTCGAACAAGTAGAAATTTGGCAACAAAAGTGGTTTGAATCAAACCATGTGCTTATTTGGACTACCTGTCAGTGTAAAACCTGAATGTCATAATATCGTTCATCTGAGGAAACATCGGTTTTAGTTAGAAAATTGGTAGTCCAACATTGCACATTTGTCCTTGTCTATCGTGTTGTCTCTTCTTGTGTTGCAAGTAGTTCAGATCGTTCTGTGGGTTGTTGACAGTGGTTGTTCAAAGCATATGACGGGTGATCGGTCACTATTGAGAAATTTCATTAAGAAATTCATGGGCACCGTTCGCTTTGGGATGATACATTTTTGCAGCAATTCACAGGCTATGGTGATTATATACACGGTAATATCACTATTTGCATGTATATTATGTTGAGCCTTGACATACCTCTTTAGCGTTGGAACAAATTTGTGTTAAAGATTTAGGAAAAGTGGCGGCTTTTTCGTTCCATTACATGTTACATTCGAAATCTGGAAGGAGATGATTTGCTCACAGGTGGACGCGAATATAATTTGTATACTATCTCCATTTCTGACATGGGTGCTTCTTCACCCGTTTGTCTCATGTCCAAAGCAACTTCAACAAGTCAAGTTATGGCACGAGATGTACATCTTAATTTGATACCATAAACGAATCTTACCAGACTTGACTTGGTTGGCACGGTTTACCAATGTTATAATATGGAAAGGATCTTCTTGTTCTGCTTGTGAAAGGGAAAGCAAGAAAGCTTCTCATCACTAAATTGGTTCAATGATTCACTCCAAAATTGGATATGACTTATATGGATTTATGCGGTCCCAATAAGGGGTAGCTTCGATCATGATAAGAAGTATATTCTTGTGATAGTGGATGATTTTTCTAGATATACATGGGTTTATTTTTTTTGCTCGAAAGATGAAACTTCAGAGATCATCAAGAAAATTGAATTACAAAGCCAAAGTTTACAAGATTCGTACTGACAATGGTACTGAATTCAAAAACACATCTCTTAAAGCTCATTATGAAAAGTTAGGCATCATGCAACAATTTTCAATTGCTCGAACACCTCAGCAAAATGGAGTAGTTGAAAGACGTAATCGTACTCTTGTTGAGGCTGCTCGCACAATGCTTATCTTTTCTCGGTTACCTGAATTTCTTTGGGCTGAAGCAGTGGCTACAGCTTATTTTACTCAAAATCGGTCAATCATTTGTACACGATACAACAAAACACCTTATGAGCTATTACGCGGTCGAAAACCGAATATTGCATATTTTCATGTGTTTGGCTCATTGTGTTATCCAACAAATGACCGTGATGATCTTGGAAAAATGAAACCAAAAGCAGACATTAGGGTGTTATAGGTGATTCAGAAAACTTTCAACAGGCTTCGAATTTATAAACGCGAACCAAAACTGTTAATGGAGACCATTCATAGTCAAGTATGACGATTGCTCACAGCAATGGCTTCTGAACATGACTGTTTAGAACCCGAACTTCAATGATTTAACAATACATAATTCATTAGCAGAACCAATGAATACTCCATCCAAAGAGATGATTTGATAATTTTTTTGGTTACGATGTTTGACGAATATTTTGAGAAGGACATCGTTTTTGTTACACCATCAAATTTCTGCTGCTACAACCGACTCAAGTTCATGAGATTATCTGTCCACATCTTCAATCTTTGTTGACGCACATGAGGCTCCTCATGTTGTCACTACATCTGACGAACAAACTTCTCCAATCTCTTTGACCGAGGCTGATGAATTTAATCAAGAAGATTCTGCTGATTTTGATGGTAATGCACAGTTTGTGTTCCATTATATCCTCCAAGTGTGAGGAATTGAGTCATCTTCAACGCTTAGACCATCAAATGTGCAGAATTGCATCTAGTACACCTCAACTCACATTTACTTACTTTTTTTTTTTGATGTTACTTCTTTTTTGGACAAAATATTATCCTCTAGACCAAGTTATTGGTGACCAATCCAAACCTGCATGACTCTGTTCAAACGGTTACATATAGGATTCTGAAGTATTGCATTGTATGCTATTAATCGTTTGTACTAATGAACTAAAGATATCAAAAGAAGCAATGGCAGACCATAGTTGGATTGAGTCTATGCAAGATGAGTTGAATCAATTTGAGAGACTTCAAGTTTGGGAACTCATTCCACGACCAGAAGGAAAGAATATTATTACTCTCAAATGGCTTTAGAAGAAATAAGATGTGATGATGAATATATTGTGGTTCGAGAACAAAAAAACTTGTCTTGTGCTAAAGGATATAGCAGAAGAAGGCATTGATTTGAAGAGTCATTGGCTCATGTTGCTGTCTTGATGTTGTTTTGGGATGTTTATTGTTAGCTGATTATAAGAATTATCACTATCTTTCCAAATGGATGTCAAACGCTTTTTCTCAATGCGTCCTTTGAAAGAAGAAGTCTATGTCAAGCCAACTGAAGGTTTATTGATCCAGAATTTCCAGATCACGTCTACAGGTTGAAAAAAAGCTCTATACGGTCTTAAGAAAGCACCTCGTGCATGGTATGACAAATTGTCTTCTTTTCTAATTGAACATGGGTTTACTAAAGGTATAATTGACCCAACTTTGTTCACATGACGTCACGGGGAAGACATATTACTGGTACAAGTATATGTTGACGACATTATTTTTGGATCAACAAATCTATATTTTTCAAAACGCTTGCAAACTTATGAAAAATAATTTGATATGTTGATGGATGGGTGACTAAGTTCTTTCTTGACTTCAAGTTCATCAATCTCCCCGTGGGAATATCATAAGTCGTCACAATATGCAATTGAAGTTGTAAAGAAACATGGTCTAGATGAATGTGTCTCCATGAGTATACCCATGGTAACTGAGAGGCTGGATGCTGATTTACATGGCACTCCTACTGATCAAATGACTTATCATCGTATGATAGGAGGGCTTATGTACCTAACAGTCAGTCGACTAGACATTGTTTTTGCTACTTTTGTATGTGCTCGTTATCAAGCACGTCATATGGTCAAATACCTCAAAGAAGTCAAACAGATCTTTCGGTACCTAAGACAGTCCTATAACATGGGCTATAGTATCCGAGGATTTCCGGATTTGAACTAATTGACTATTACAGATGCGGACCATGCTGATGTAAAGATATTGTAATAAGTACATCAAGGAGGATTGCTATTCTAGGGGGAAAGCTCGTGAGTTGGAGTTCAAAGAAACAAGATTGTACTGCAATGTCTACTACTGAGGCTGAATATGTTTCCTTGTTATATATTCCTCCATTATTTTGATGTCTGATACTGTGCATAAGGTTAATTTGGATGCGTACTCAACTCCTTGGACTATGAATATAAAGTACATCGGATTCCCGATGTACTGTGATTCAATAGTTGCATTGCTATATCATGCAATCTTAGTTCCAACATTCTTAAGGACCTAAGCACATTGACATCCGTATCATTTTATTAAAGAACATGTTGAGAAGGGTACTGTGGAAATTTACTTTGTCGGGACAGAATACCAACTTGCGGATCTATTTACTAAGGCGCTTCCAAAAGAACGCTTTGAGTATCTAGTTCATCGCATTGGTATGAGATGTATGACTCCAACTCAGTTGGAAAGCCTGACAAAGTTATCTTCTTGAAAAGTTCATACATCAAAAAAAATGTAATAAATTTTTCAAAAACAAAAGAAAAAAATTCAAAATATTGAATATTTTTTTTGTGAAAAAAAAACTAATTTAACTATGTCACATGATATATTCATGATTCTAAAGTTTTTATAAAAAACTTCAATGGAAAAATACGGAATTCATGATCTAAGGGGGAGTTCATTAAAAATTTTTTCTTTCACATACACTCTTTGGAAATAAATAAAAACTATGACTATCACAAGATCTGAATTTGAAAACGTTATAGTTTCAAGGGGAGTTTTTATTTAAAAATCTTCATTTTCGGACTAAGTACTTTACATGATTTTATTTCAAGGGGCGGGTTAAAATTCATTATTCAAGGGGGAGTTTGTGGAAAATTGAAAAACAAATCGAAAATGATAATCACATGGGCTAAATGTGTCAATTTTCAAAAAATATTCTGCTCGGTGTGGCTATAAAAGGGGGCATAAGTTTCGATCATTAATTTTTTTAAGTAACCGAATCTATTTACAAATTGAGAGAAAATCGTAACAAATCCATTTGAGTTATTACAACGATTGTACTATTTATCTTCCTCTAACGTTAGTGGTAGTGAGCGTTATAAATTGATTAATTGATGTTTATGTGATTATCGATGGTTTAAACTCGGTAATATTGAAGATTACCGAGTTTAGGTGTCATCGAGTTTTTTTCAATAATTACAATCAAAGATGATAAACGGCATAGATTAAGTGAAAACCAGTGATGAATCAGCCTAGTACATGATTAACCATTGTTTAAATTGAATTCGGATGTGTATGCGTTTTACGAGTTTGTGTTTATTGAGTTTTATGAATTGACTTCAGGGTGGTAATCCGAAAATGATAATATAATACAATGGATTGAGTTTGGTTTTTTCATATGTAAAAAAGAATCATTGTTTGTGAAACTCAGTAATAGTCAAAAAGTCAAACTCGGAAAGGTCAAAAAGTCAAACTCAGTAATACTAAAGTCAAAATCAGTGAAGGACATTTGTGGAAACGTGAAGGTAGTTTTGAGAAAAAGACTTGTTTGACTCGACATGTTGTAAAAGTTGTTGTTTTAAAGACACAAGTTGTTCTTCAAGGTTAGCATTTCATTTGTTATGTTCAATAACCAGTTGTTCTAAATCCTTTTTAACCTTACTTTGTTCTAGATTTTGAACTTGTGTTTTGTATCTCTCAAGCTCAGCTTTTAAGGAATCATTAGCAAAGCTTTGTTCCTCATTAGTCTTAATGTGGTCCGCAAGTTATGACCTTAAATCATCAAGAATAGTAATCACAAATATTCTACCAGGTACCACAGAAGATACATCAGTTGGAACACTTTCAACTTTGTTGTTTAATTGGTATTAATGATATGAAATGGTGTTATCATGATCATCGATAACCGAATCAACATCGGAGTCTAGTTGTTCTCCCCCGTGTATCTCTTGTGATACCTAAAGTTGCATATTATCAAAGAAGTGATTATCATAAGTTTGTACCTCTGAATGAAAGTCAGTATCATTACTGGTGCCCTGTCCAGTTGATGGACCAGTCTGCATCAGATTGGCCATGAATGCTGCCGCTGCGTAAGGTCTGGATTCTTTATCAGTTGTTGCCATCTTGTAAGAGATATGAATGAACGGATCTTGAGTGGTTGTTTGTGTTTGATTGATATCCATTAATGTTCACGGGATTTTACAAATCCTTGAGTAAAACCGAGAAAAGAATCGTATCTTTCGCGGGATTTTACAAAATCAAGAAGAAACCGTAAAACAATAATGAATTAATGTTGAGATACGTAGAAGGAAAAAAGAACAAGGATATAATTTCCAAAAATAAAAGATTATATCCCTTAAATTTAGGAACCAAATATTTACTACCCACAATTAACCGCCACTAGGATAAAATTAAATCCCATGATTTTAGGAAACAAGTATCTACTTTCCAAAAATATAGATCTCCTCATTTATTAAAAAAATATGCCGAATCCTTTTTTTTTAAATAAACCAAAGTTTTTTTTAAAAACAGCCGAAAGTTTGTAAAAAAATAAGCTGATTTTTTTGCGATGAATAGTACCAGATGAACAGTATAGTGAATAGTGTCGTGAATAGTACTATGAACAGTGTCGTGAATAGTACTGTGAACATTGTCGTAAATAGTACCGTGAATAGTCCCCGTGAACAGTAATTTTTTTTAAAACACACAAGATCAAAACACCTACTACTTAGGCTCTTGATACCAATTGATGGTTCTAATAATTATTCATCTCACAAAAAAGATTGAGGTTTAAAGATCAAGAAAAAAAACTGGAAAGAAAATAAATAATGAAGGATGATTAAACTCTACAATAAGAATATGAGTATTTTGTGTGTTACAGATATCAACACTTACCTAAACACTGTGACATGTGAAGGGTATTTAAACCTCAAAGGGGGCCAGGCAATACGGGTCTTGGATGGGCTTTTCAGGCATTTTCTTTTGTTGGCCCCGATTACATTAAACTCAAAAGTTAAACAGAGCTAGTAAATGCTAAATAACTACTAGTGACCGGGACTTCTTTGTTTCTAACATTTACTCCCCTTTGTTTGGGGCACCAAGGGATTGATCTTACGATATTTTCTTACAAAACCAAGTTAGAAATACTAGTGCAAGAGAATGTTTCAAACAAGTAGCATTTATTACAACAAATACATACACACACACGCACATACATACATACACACACACACACACACACACACACACACACACACACACACATATATATATATATATATATATATATATATATATATATATATATATATATATGGCTAAGTAAAGAAAGAAAAGAAATAGCCATATAAGCCATAATGCATACACATTCCTCATAATAATAAAAGACCATTCATTCATAATATATTAAATTCATACTTGAAGAGTATGAATATTACAAGACAAGAAAATAAGCATATAGCATAAAGAAGCATTAAACTAAGATTAGACTAGTTGTGATTCATGATTTCTAGTAGAACCATAACTAGATGTAGTGTTGGTCACTAATAGTAGATGTGACAAAGGTTGAGGTTGGTGATACTAATGAAAATGGGCCATGATCTTGAGTGAAGAGGGACTCAAGTCGATGGATGTCATCTCTTAGCTTATGAAAGATGGTTTGGGTGTACAGGCAACAATGGTAAAAACCAAAATGAAAAGTGACTTGGTCACTTGTGGCCGAGTGAATAATGGTTGTAGATGGAGAAGGTGGTAATTAAGGAGTTTATGTAGAAGCATGTACACGTTGAAGAGTTTCGTTTCAATGTTGTTAGAATAATGTGATAACGTTGGTATTATGTACGTCACGATTTGCATCCCTAAGTTTGATTTAGTGATTGATTGGTATTGAGATGAGAAGTGGCAATAGATATGAGAGTGTGATGATGAGAATAGCTAGTGAGATAGGAGGTGAAATGGTAATATGAAGTTAGGTAATTAAAAGACTTCATAATGATCTTGAAGTTACTGCTGCTAAGGTTTGTGTTACTTCTGCTAAGCTAAAGTTAGTGCAGTTTAGTAACTCTAATGAAAAAATATGCTAAGTAGTTAGTACGCTAGTATCATAGTCAATACTGCTATGTAACTTATACTGGCTAGTGTACATTATACTAACTAGTTACTAGTTTCTAGTATATGCAAGTACTGCTTGAGGAAGGATTGAAGAAAATATATCTAAGTATTACTACTGCTATGTACACTTAGTTAATGCTTGCTAGTGTAATAAGTTACTACTACAATGTTTAAGAGTTAATGCTGTGCTAGGTTTAAACAAAGTTACAACTGCTGAAAGTTACAACTGCTGAAAGATAAAGATTGCTTGAAGATCAAGATTACTTACGTGATAAGTATGAGTTATTGATAGAATAGATCATACTAAATATTCTAAATTTTAGGAATATATGTAAAATCGGATCTAGGACCCATCCTTTGTGTATAAAAGGATGTGTCAATAGGACATAGAGTTATGCAATCTAGAAATCTATTGATTTGATATCGTTATAAGCTTCAAGGTATTGTAACCATAATACTAGTAAGAGTTATTCGTATTAATAAAGAAGATTAAAAAGATGTACTTAGTCTCAGTCATACCTCAAAAGCCTTTGACAGGAAGATTATAAGAAACCTTATAAAATTAGTAAAAGAGCTAAGGCATAGGATCAACAAGGCCAGAGGAGCCGCTATGAGATGAGTAGCATATGTAAGGTAATACTAAAGACAATGTTTTGATCCACATGTTAAAGATGCATTAATTAGGAATCAACAGGGTTACAAAGTGTTGGATTGGAAAATATAAGACTCAAAGTAAGTACCAATCTTTAAGGGATGCAAACAAATGCACATTCATATGCTGATAGAAAATAGAAACCCCTTACACCTGCTACAATTAGCTGAAATGTTAAACAAGAAGCTTCATGTTATCGAATATTAGTTAAATAGAAAATCAGCTTTTAAACCTCTCACAAAACAGCACAAGAATCATGAAGTATGCACACACGGGGTACACAGCAGCATCCTCCTGGTGATTAATGAAGCTTTCAATAAAGAAATTTGGGATTTTAAAGGAGAATATCAAGTTTAGGGGAGGATTGTTGGGATTAAAAGACTTCATGATTGTTGGGAATTATGCATTCGTGACTTAGTACTGCTAGTTATATTACTTATATCACAGTTGTGTAATAGTACTATGACAGTAACTAAGTAGGTTAAGAACTGAATCAGTTATTAGTACCGTAAGTATAAAATAGTATATTGACTACCGGTTTAAAGAGAATACATGAGTAAATACTTAGTAAAGGATTTGCATGACTTTGTACCATTTATAGAAAAGCCCAATATTGTTTCCTAGTCTATAAAAGTAACCCTAGCATAGTTTTAGAAATATAGTTCTACACAGATCATAGAGAACAAATAGTAATCATAGTTTTGTAATCAGTAACCAAGGCAGATTCAAGTGTTTTAACTATAAAAGTTCTTTTGTGATATTTAATATTTGACAAGGATTGAAAGCTAAAGGAAGTTAAAGATGACCAAGAACACAAAAGAGTTCAAGATCATCAAAGATCAGATTAAAGAAGTGTTTGGATGCAATCCTCAAAAGCTCAAACTGAAGAAAACTAAAGAAACTTAAAGTTAACAAGTGAAGTTCAAGTTTAGGGGAGGATTGGTATCAAAGCCATGTGGCTCGTGATCTAGGATCTACAAGGTTTATGAAGTCGATTCTATAATGGTACTAGTGTCGAATTTTTTGTTTTTGGGTTACTTGATGATTTTGTTAAAGTTAGGGTTTTTGCGACACTTTAAAGCGTTGTTTTTGAGAAGTCGCATATAGCAAAGGAATACAGCAGGTTCTGATTCAGAAGGAAGGTAGTGTGGGTTCCTCTTGTTGTTTGTGATGTTGTTTTAAGGACGAATAGAAGCAGGTATTAAAGAAACCATTTGAGTTTTGATTCATAGTTTTGGAATGGGATCTACAAATGATGTGTTTGTATTTGTTCCCAAAAAATTTAATACTGATTGGACAGTGTTACTACTGTTAGTTCATGGACAGTAGTATACTTTTAGTGCTACACATACAAATTGTTAATGCTGCTGTGTGATTATCATTAGTACTGCTTGTTGATCGTGGAGAAGTTAATACTGCCAGTTTGATGGTTAATACTGCTGCTTCTATGATTAATACTGCTGCTAATTGGGCTCGAAGTACTATTGGACTGACTTAACATAGAAAGTTATAAAGCAGTTGGGATTCTATAATTTTTTTTAGTTCAAAAGGTTTTAGTACTGCCAAGTATTTTTAATGTTGTTACGTTAGTACTGCCAACAGAAGGTTTCTACTGTTTGAGGGTTTTAAAGTGTGTTCAAGTATGTTAATACTGCTTTCTTTGTCCGAGAAGATTTTAAAACTGCTAGTGTCGTCCAAGATAGAAATTTATACTGTAGTTTGGTTCGATATCGGGTGACAAAGGGCAATTTTGGTTATCGATAACACAGATAGGAAGGAAGTTTTTGGTTATGATTTTTAATGTTCTTAACATATTTAAAGGCTCGCACTTTATTGGTTTAAATGATTATGAAGATGGTTATTTATCAGTTATTTGACGGTGAAGTGGAATTATTTGGATTTGTGTTTTATCATATCTTAAAGTGGGTGTTACACTTTGAAGATAACTTCTTCGTGCTTAGAAACGATGTGACGAAGACTTGACAAATCTAGCAAAGGTGTGTGATTTTTCTTATGGTGCTCAATGCTCACATTTGCTATCACTTTGGTTATGTGTCTCATAAAAGATGAGGATTTTTGTCAAGAGGTTGCGATCTACTTATATTTTACAGATTTATTTATAAGTTCGACCTCACGTGGATAGTACAAGATATAAGACACAAGTTTGGGTTATTCTACTTCAGCATCAAGTTCGTAATACTTAGTTTTCTTCATCAGTGATCATTACATAGAGCCTACAGAATTGAAGATTCAAGAAATGGTTAACATATGGGTTTTAGGGGAATCTTAATGTTAAAATCTTTAACCATTTATATGCTACATCGAGGTGAAGGTTTTTACTATTGCTAGTCATTATTACTACTGCTAGTGTGAGTTTCTATTACTCGAGTTTATTTTTCTTATTGTGCTTAATGGTGGGTAATTTGAGGAATTAGAAGGCTTGGATTAAAAGTGTGATATTGGTTTTTAGTGGCCAAGATCAAAGTTGATTATATTCATATGTCCCCTATTGGATTATGACAAAAAAAGGGAAGAAGATTTACAAAGAAGATGTTCAACTTACAGATCCTTGGTGGAATTGCATGGTTACAAAGGAAATCTGATTAAGGGGAAGTTTGTTTCATTCAGGGAGATGATCACATCTCAACTTCAGGGGAAGCTTTGGCTTTATGATGAAGTTCGTACACGACTGTGTTTGTTTTGTCATCATCAAATAGGGGAAGATTGTTGGGATTCTTGATTTGATGAGACAAAATAAATATAAAAATGAAACAAAAGGACTAAAAATGTCATTAATGAATTCTACAAGCTGGTGGAGAATATGTATATTCTGGAAGATCTCCTTAAGAAGATAAAGATAACAGAAGATATTCTTAAATGTTTAAAATATATTATTCGTTCTTATCTTCCTTTGTAAGCCTTGAAATCTCTCTATATAAAGAGATTCACATGCATGTTATTGAGTGTGCACAGAAAATATAGTCGACTAAAGATGTGTGTGTGTCTAGGCGTATGGTTCATTGTAAATGCCTAGAATGAGTGTTGTAGCCCCAAGATCAATGTGTTACTAGTTAGAGTAACCGTTCTAGAATTGATCATCTAGAATTGGGGCGTACAGTGAATAATATAAATAAAAAACCTTGTTGAAATAACTTTGTTCATTATCTATTTCCACTATGCATTCTTTCATGTTCATTGTTATTTTTTCTAAATATAGATCTAAATAATCTAAGCTTACAACGATTCTTTAATCTTCACAATTGGTATCAAAGCTATAAGTACTAACAAACTTAGTACTGATAGGCCATCTGTTAGTACTGATAGGCAATCTGTTAGTACTGATAGGCCATTTGTTAGTACTGATAGGTCTAACACACTATATATTAGTGCTGCTAGTACTCCCACATGTGCAAATGCTAGTGAATCATCATTTGTCTATCTTGGAGGAAAAATACCTATTGATGCATCAACTCTCCCTAATGCTGATTTACCCATTGATCCAAATATGCCTGACTTAGAAGATGCTTCTAATACTCTCCTAAATGATTAAATATTCAATGGAGCTTATGATGATGATGAAGATGTGGGTGCAGTGGCTGATTTCAACAACATGGATAACACTATTGCTGTCAGTCCTATTCCCACACTCAGAATTAATAAGGATCATCTAAAAGGACAAATTCTAGGAGATCCTACATCAGTAGTTCAAACAAAAGGGAAGATTTAAAAGGCTTCTTTAGCACAACAAGCCTTGGTAAGTTACATTCACAAACAAAACAGAACAAATCATAAGGATCATCAGAATTGTTTGTTTGCATGTTTTCTCTCTCAAGAAGAACCCAATACTCTATCACTAGCCTTACAAGATGAAAGTTGGGTTGAAGTAATGCAAGAGGAATTGCTTCAGTTTAAACTACAGAAGGTTTAGGTACTTGTTGAATTGCCATACGGGAAAAAGGTAATTGGCACAAAGTGGGTCTTCAGGAATAAGAGGGATGCGAGAAGTATTGTTGTGAAAAACAAAGCACAACTTATAGCATAAGAGTTTAGACAGGAGGAAGGTATAGATTATGATGAGGTTTTTGCACCTGTTGCTAGAATTGAGGCAATTAGGTTATTTTTAGCCTTTGCATCATACATGGGATTTACTGTCTACCAAATGGATGTTAAAAGTGCATTTCTTTATGGCACTATTGAAGAGGAGGTGTATGTTCATCAACCTCCAGGCTTTGTTGATCCTGCTCATCCAAACAAAGTCTATAAGGTGATCAAAGCTCTTTATGGTCTACATCAAGCTCCTACAGCTTGGTATGAGACACTTTCTTCTTTTCTAATGGAAAATGGTTTCAGAAGAGGTACCATAAACAAAACATTGTTTATCAAGAAGAAAAAGAGTGACATTACATTAGTCCAAGTGTATGTGGATGACATTATTTTTAGCTCTACTAAGAAGTCTATGTGTACAAAGTTTGAAGAATGCATGCACAAAAGATTCCAGATGAGTTCCATGGGTGAACTCACTTTCTTTTTGGGACTTCAAGTGAAGTAACAACCTGATGGAATCTTTATTAGTCAAGACAAGTATATTGTTGACATCTTAAAGAAGTTTGATTTTTGGTCCATCAGAACAGCTACTACTCCTATTGAGTCCAATAAACCACTGGTCAAGGATGAAGATGGTGTAGATGTAGATGTACATGTCTACAGGTCTATGATTAGCTCTCTAATGTATTTGACTGCATCAAAGCCAGACATCATGTTTGTTGTTTGTGCATGTGCTAGATTTCAAGTCACTCCAAAAGCCTCACACTTAAATGCAGTAAAAAGGATTTTTAGGTATCTTAAACATCAACCTAAATTAGGTTTATGGTATCCTAGGGATTCACCTTTTGAACTAGAAACTTTCTCAAACAGTGACTATGGAGGAGCCAGTCTTGACAGAAAATCAACAACAGGTGGATGTCAATTTCTTGGTAGAAGATTGATATCTTGTCAATGCAACAGGAAGACTATTGTGGCAAATTCTACTACTCAGGCAGAATATGTTGCAGCTGCTAATTGTTGTGGGCAAGTATTATAGATACAGAATCAGATAATGGATTATGGTTTTAATTTCATGAACACCAAAATCCATATTAATAATGAGAGCACTATAAGTGTTATCAAGAATCCTGTTGCTTATTCAAGGACCAAGCATATTGAGATTCGTTTCCATTTTATAAGAGATTGTTATGAGAAGAGACTGATAGAGGTTATCAAGATTCACACAGATTCTAATGTTGTAGACCTTCTTACCAAATGATTTAATGTCACAAGATTTAACTTTTTGGTGGTTAGCATTAGATTATCGAATCTGTAGCTACAATTAAGGGGAGGCAAGATGATTTGTTGTACAGTTTGTATAGAGGTTATGTAAGTAGACATATTTTGCCAATGGTGATGTCTTTCATTCAGTTATTTAGGTTTTAAAGAGTCATTAAAAGGAGATATGGATGGTACTGAATAGTTTTTGTTGACAAACTTGTTTGATTTTTGGTTAACAAAAATTAGTACCGACAGGCTTAAAGTTAGTACCAACAGGCAAAGTTTGTACTACTATAAAGCCATTAGAGAAAATACCGGTAGGGGTCTAGAGTGTAATTTTTGGCGGTTTCTTCGCCATTGGGGATGCTACTACTATAAATACCTATCTCAATTGCACAATTGATCCTTTTTCACTCTCTTAATCGATTTTAGTTGACAAACCCTAATTCTTCATCACTGAAGATTACCAAAATCAAATACACGATGGCTAGTTTGGAATTCTGTTCTAAGCATAATATGGTGGCCTATTTGGAAAAGACGAATGGGAATACAGAGTTTCATTAGATTATGGATTTTCTCACACGCAGTTTAATTTATTATGCACTCACTGTAAGGCCTATAGTCTCAATTTCGTTTGTTGAATAGTTTTGGACGACTGCTAAGTCTAGAACAGTCAACAACATTAGTTATATAGATGCTACAGTTGCTGGCAAGCCTGTGACTATCTCAGAGGCATCAATAAGAAGTGATCTTCTTTTTGATGATGTTGATGGGATAGATTCTTTGAATAGTCAGGCTATATTTGACACTATTCAACTAATGGGGTATGAGGGAGACATGAATACTTTAACTTTTAACAAAGCCTTTTTTTCACCCCAATGGAAATTTCTTTTTCATACCATGAATCACTGCATTAGTTCTAAAAGCACATCTTAGGATCAAATTCCCACTAATATTGCCACAACAGTAATTTTTTTAGTCACTAATCAGAAATACAATTTTTCAAAATTAATTTTTTGGTGGCATGATACGACACTTGGATGCAACTAAGAAGTTTGTAATGTATCTAAAATTTTTACAAATCTTTTTGAGCAATCAGTTAAAAGATGTACCTGTCCCCTTGGACAACTTTCCTGTCCCCACCCTAACTAAAAAGGTCTTGACATTTATGGTTAAAAATGGTAAGAACGTTTTAGGGAAGGTTACACCTTTATTTGATTCTATGTTGATTCAACAAACAAAGGATGAAAGTGAGGCTTCAGAAAGACCATTTGATTCCCAACTCATACCCTCTCCTCCTCACCCAAGTGAAGACCAACCTCAGACACAGACTGACCCTTCTCCTCGACCTTCTCCTTTTATAGCTATTCTTGATTCCAATCCAGAGGGTTCCGGTAGGAATCATGGAGGTCAGTCATCCAATGATGCATCCTTATTAAGTAATAAGGATGGTCTGACACTCCAAAGTGTATATGACCTTTGTGTGTCTTTATGTAAACAGGTCACAGCTGAGGCTAAAGAAATTAAAGCTTTGAAGGATCAGGTCAAGAAGCTAAAGAAAGGAGTCAAACAACTTATCACACATCACAAAGCCTGGATGAAGACAAGATTGGCAAGGAAGACTTCTCTAAAGAAAAAGGGGGTACACAAGGAGTATGTATCTAAACAGGGGAGGAAATCTGTCAAATCTTTCAAGGGTGAACCATCTGTGCATAAAGATCCAGCTTTTGATGATCTTGATGATATTGTGGATGATGTAATGGACTACATAGAGTCTGAGGATACTCAAGATGAGGGGAGGACAAGCTCTATAGTGTTAAAAGAGAAGGAAAGTGCAGATAAGGAAGTAAGTACTAAAGCTCCTATTAGTACTGACAAGCAAGATGAAGGTACCGACAAGAAAAATGAAGGTACTAACAAGCAAGATGGAGGTACCGACAGTACAGAAGTTAGTATTGATAGACAGGGTGAAGGTACTGCTGATCAAAATAAAGGGAAAAGTGTTACTCAAATAGCTCCAACACCTACTTCAACACCTACTCTAACAATATTTGGTGATGATGAGACCATTGCATAAGTTCTCATCACAATGAGTCATAATAAATAGAAGGAAAAGGAAAAAGGAGTAGAGATTAGGAATATTGAAGATACTGAGAGACCAAGGCCTACTTCAACAAGATTAATATTAACTTTGAGACCTCTTCCTAAGATTGATCCAAAAGATAAAGGCAAAAAGAGGATTAAAGAGGAAGATGAATCTGATACTGAATCAGAAGGTATTACTAAAGCTAAAAAGAAATTTAAACAACTTACTAATGATGAAGAAGTGGCCAGAAAGGTTCAAGAGGAGTGGGAAGCTGAAGAGGAGAAGAAAAGGTTGGCTGAGGAAGAAGCTACAAAGGCTGCACTCTCTAATGAATATGATTTCATTCAGGAAAGACTTAATGCTGACAAGATACTTGCTGAAAAGCTTCAAGAGGAAGAGAGAGATGTATACTATTGAGCAGAGAACCAAATTTCTTCATGACACCATTGCTGCCCAAAGAAGATTTCTTGCTCAACAAAGATCTGAAGCTATCAAAAATAAACCTCCTTCAAGAAATCAGCTTAGGAACCAAATGATGACATATTTGAAGCATGTTGGAGGCAAGAAGCATTCTGATCTGAAGACCAAGAGTTTTGAAGAAATACAAGTTTTGTATGAAAAGATAAAAAGGTCTGATGATAGCTTCATTGCTATTGGTTCTGCTGAAGATGAAAAAGTGATCAAGGAGATGAATGAACAAGCTGCTGATGCTTCTAAGAAGAGAGTAAAGAAAGATGACAGTGTCAAGGGAGAAATTAAAGAAGAAGAAGGAACTAGAAAAAGAAAGCTTGGCAAAAGGAAGAAGATGAAGTCTAAGAAAAGAAAGTTCACTTCTAAAGATGATGAAGAGCTAAGATTGTGTTTAACTATAGCTCCTGATGAGGATAAGGAAGTGGATTATGAGATACTTGACAAGAAGTATCCTATCATAGAATGGAGATCTGAGTATCTTACAACCAAACCACAGTATGATGAGACTGAGGAGGTAGAAGATGTTTATCTTAATGTGGTGATTAGAAGTAATAGACAAAGAAGATACTTTAGTACTTTGATGGCAGTGCTCTCCATACTTAAAAGAGATGACATCTGTGATTTATTTAATCAAACTTGTGATGAAAAAGGTGATGGAGGAAGAGAAACCTTGGAAAGGGGGGGATTTGAACAAAATACTTTAGGGAGATTTGATGATCATGTTTAATAAAAATGATAATGATGAGTTTTGGACATATCAAAATTAGAAGATAGTGAGCTAGAAGCTACATAGTTCTTCAGGGGTACACACTATAATGACTGATGAAGGATTAGTCATTCATATGCTTGTAGAGAATAAGTATCCTTTGAAAAAGGAAGTGCTGTCATAAATGCAGAGTGAAGTTGAAAACTGAGAAGACAGTACTATGGGCTTTAGAATGTTGTGACTTAGATTTTTCAAGAAGCAGATTGCAGAGTTAGAACCTAAAGATTCTGATAGAGATGAGGAGGATCCTTGAGTGTTGGTTCTAAGACTACACAACAAATGGTCATCAGTTCACCATGCTTAACAGGCATAAGAACTGGCTAGTCCAAAGCAAACGGCTTTGGTAAAGACTTCTCAAATCTGTTTATGGTTGATAATTTACCAAAAATTGTATGGTTCTCAACTCACCCTGCTTCACAGTAAAGAGTTGGCTAGTCTAGGATCAAACAGTTCCTGGTAAAGATATCTCAAATCTGTTGATAGCTGATAGTTTGCTAAAAACTATATGGTTATCAGTGCACCATGTTATGGCAATGAAGCATTGACTAGTCTAAAAGCAAACAGCTTTTGGTAAAAACAAATCAAATCCATTGATAGTTGATAGTTTACTCAAAACTATAAGGTTATCAATTTACCTTGTTGTTTACAATGAAGAATTGGCTATCCCAGAGCAAACAACTACTGGTAAAGGAATATCAATACCGTTAATGGCTGGTAGTTTACCAAAAACTACAAAGCTAACTTAGTTAGATGTTACTGAGTTGCTGTAAAGACATGTTGCTGATAAAGATGGATAGCTGATAAAGATGGATAGCTGAAGATGTCAAAATTATCAAAGATCAAGATCAAGATTTGATAGAGTGTTTGGATACATCCTCCAAGAGTTCAAGATGTTTAAACTAAAGAAACATGAAGTTAAACAAGTTCAACAATCATGTTTATGGGAGGATTGTTGGGAATTATGCATTCCTGATTAGTACCGCTAGTTATATTACTTAGTACTGCTAGTTGTAATTAGTACTAACAGTACAAAGTGTTAAGTACTAACCAGTTAGTTAGTACCATTAGTATAAAATAGTTAGTACCGTTTATGAGATATGCATGAGATATCTTAGGAAAAGATATGCATGATCTTTGTACGCGTTTTATAAAGCCCATTAGGGTTTCCTTAGTCTATAAAAGGAACCTTAGGCATAGTTAGTAGATATAGTTCTACACAAATCATAGAGATCAAATAGTAATCATAGTTTGTAATCTGTAATCTAGGCAGATTCAAGGTTTAATATAAAAGTTCTTTTGTGATATTCAATACTGTTCTTCTTAGTATTATTGATTAGATTCTGTATAATCAATAGTGTTTACTCAGTGTTTCATTATTGTTGCTTTAGAATTAGCTAAAGGAGCAAACTCTTTGTAAGCTGAAGGTTAAGATCTGTTCAGTAAAATGATCCAACAATGATGATCTTAAAGTTACTGTTGCTAAGGTTTATGTTACTGCTGCTAAGCTAAACTTAATGTTATCCATTAACTCTAATGAAAAATATGCTAAGTAGTTAGTACTGCTAGTTCATAGTTACTGCTGCTAGTGTAACTTAGTACTGCTAGTGTATATTAGTACTGCTAGTTACTACTACTAGTATATGCAAAGTACTGCTGGTGAAGATTGAAGAAAATATTCTAAGTAGTTACTACTGCTTGTACACAGTTAATACTGCTGGTGTATAAGTTACTACTGCTTGTTAAGAGTTAATGCTGCTGGTATAAAGTTACAACTGCTAAAAGATAAAGATTGCTTGAAGATCAAGATTACTTACGTGATAAGTATGAGTTATTTATAGAATAGATCATAGTAAATATTCTAAAATTTAGGAATATATTATAAATCGACTAGGACTCCTTGGTGTATAAAAGGAGGTCCTAGGGCATAGAGTTTGCAATCTAGAAATATTTTGTTTTGATATCGTTATAGCTTCAAGGTTTTGTAACCATAATACTAGTTAGAGTATTCGTATTAATATATTAAAGCTTTGTTTGTTAATCTATGTGTTCATTAGAATTACTGTTCTATTGCATATTCTTCTTATTGATCAAAGATTAGATTCCGCATAGTCTTTGATATATTTTACAACGTTTATACCATAGTTGTGTAGGATTTACCTTGCATAACTAAACCTTACACAAGCTAAGAAATTCAAGATCTATTCAAGTGGGATCAACAAAAGAGTGGTATGTCTCCAAGTGTCTATTATAGACCTTCGGTGTCTTTTACTATAATTTTGAGAGGGATGTGAGGAAGACATGATAAGTGAATCAAGGTGGAAGGAAGAAAGATAATATGGGTGTGAGTGAGGAGTATGATGAGTGTATATAGGAAAGATTTGGAAAGGCATGAGGTAAGTTGATAGAAATTCTAAGAAGTGCTTGGCTAAACAGAGAAAGTCCAACAATGTCTAGTGTAGGATGGTCAAAGATACAAAAAAGAGAGAACAATAAAAATTTCGTGGCACTCTGTCGGCGGTCCTGTAGACATCTGGCGGTCCCAGATATAATAGGGAGTATCCCAATGTATAAAGGGGCCATTTTCTGGGAGTTATGATATTTTTCCAGAATTCCCTATTTTTCTATTTTGTATGGAAGAGAGAATGCTAGAAATGAATATGTTTCAGCGACTCCTATTTCCCAAGAATCAATAAATCTAGTCAAGTATTAGAAAGAATGGATGATCTAGCCTAATTCTAGCATGCAGTTTAAAATAATAAACAAATAGCAAGCATAAGATATGATTAAGGGAAGTTATACACGTACTAGAATATATCATAATAATATCTAGTTTAATTCTACTGGTAACTTAGTTCTAACAAGTAATCATGTCACATTGCTACATCTAGTTTACTTGTGATGATTATGATGCGCACATCGAACATCTTCTAGAATTTCATCATTTGAGATATTATGTAGAGGATTCATTTTTGTTAGATAAGAGATGAATTTATGATTATTTGGAGAAAATCCAGTTAGTTTGTCTAGAAATTTTAACAACAAGAGTCCGTATGACAGGATACCATTGGATCGATGTTTGAAGTTATTTATTCGATTTAAGATGAAATGAGATAAATTGAAAGGTGTGGAGGAAGTGACGCAAAAGAGCATATAGGCTTCATAAGCCGACAAAAGATCTTTGTCAATATCCATGGTACATATGATGTTCTTATGAATAAAAAGATGTGTTGTTTTGAGATAAGGACAAATTTCATTGACAAAGAGATTACATGGATCCTCAAGTGCAAACTTGAAGCCATTACGACATTTCTTGGTTATATTGTATATGATTGAGGTTGGATGAGTTAATTTTGTATAGAGAGGATCATTTGTCGAAGTAGTGTTATGTTTGTTAATGGATTTTAGAGACCATTCATTGTTATAGAAACAATGTCCTTCAAATGGAATATTGAGTAGTGTTCCAAAATCCCAAAATGATGCACCAACACGTTTTCCATTTATTTTGAATAAAATGATCCAAAGATCACTTACTAAAATAATTTCAAATGTTTGATAAAATTCAATTATGAATTTTTGATAAAGGAGAGTTTTGTTGATCCCAGTTTAGTGGATCTTGAATTCCTTAGCTTGTGTAAGGTTTAGTTATGCTAGATAAATCTAGCACAACTTAGTTAAGAAACTTTGTTTGATAATACTAAAGATTATGCGAAATCTAATCTTTAATATAAGAAGAATTCTTCAATGAAACAGTAACACAAGAACACAATTTAATTCAACAATAAAAGCTCCAATATTATTATTACAAATAATACGAATACTCCCCTAGTATTAGGGTTACAAAACCTTGAAACTATGACGATATCAAAAACAAAATATTTCTAGATATGATTCTGATATCAAACTATATGCCCTAGGACCTCCTTTTATACACCAAGGAGTCCTAGTCGATTTATAATATATTACAAAAACTTATAATATTCTTAAAGATCTATTCTATAAATAACAATCCTTATCAACTAAGTAATTTTGATCTTTAAGCAATCTTTATCTTCTCTGAGTAGTCTTTATCCTTTCAGCAGTTGTAATCTTTCAGCAGTTGTAACTTTGTACCAATAGCATTAACTCTAAACACTAGCAGTAGTAACTTATACACCAACAGCATTAACTGTGTACAAGCAGTAGTAACTACTTAGAATATTTTCTTCAATCTTCACTAGGAGTACTAACTTTACTCTAGCAGTACTAACATATACTACCAGTAATAACTAGCAGTACTAATATACACTAGCAGTAGTAACTTACACTAGTAGTAGAAACTAGAAATACTAACTAATTAGCATATTTTTCATCAATATTACTAACAACACTAATTTATGCTTAGAAGTAGTAACACAAACCTTAGCAGCAGTAACTCTAAGATCATCAAGAAGTCTTTTAATCTCAACAATCCTCCCCTAAACTTGATATTTATCTTCAAAATCATCAAGTTTCTTCATTAAAAGCTTCACTAATCACTAGGAGGATGCTTCCAAACACTTAATTGATTCTGGAGTTGCTTTGTCATAAGCTTAAGAAGCTGATAACACATTTCATTCGAATGATCAGCTTGCAGCTTCTTATTCAGCATCTCTGTGATTGTAGTAGGTGGGATATCTCTTCTCTACCAATATAAAGACATGCAGACTTTAAAACCTCACAAAGTGTACTCCACAGGAATTAAATAGCTTCCAAACCAACACTTTATTTCCTTGCAGATTCCTCCACACTGTATCTTCTACATGATGTTCAAACATTATCTTTAGATCACCCTATAACACTCTCTCATAGCCCTCTTCTGGCCTTGTATACCCATGCTTAGCTTTTACCAATTTCCACAAAGTTTCGAAATCTTCTCTGTCAAAGTTTCTAAGCATCTAAATAAAGGATGAGTACCTCTTTGAACTTCCTTCAGCTCTTATAATTTGATAGTAGCTGATATTTCCTTCTTTAAGGATCTTCCAGTCAACAATGCTTGGAGGCTTAGTAGCTAAAGGTATAGCATCAACTGCTACTTCCTCTTCATCATGAATGACTTTCATTAAACTTTGAAGTTCAACTGTTTCTTTATCCTCATCCACTTCATCTGTTTCTTTAACATTATCTATCTTTTTCTTTTTGGTAGACTCTTATTGAAGATCTCCTCTTACTCTTTTAGAACTACTCTCTTATGTTATCTCTGCTTCTGCTCTTACTTTACTACCTTCTGCTTTTACTTCACTACCTTCAACCAATTCTATGTCCATATCTACAAATGTGTTTACCCTTTTCATAGCTTTGTCAAATAACTTCTGAATAGAATCAAAGATTTTGTTCTTTAAATCTTTAGGCTTCAATCCTGCCATATTCTTCAGGTATGTACACATGATACTCTTTTATTGAGCTTTTATTGAGCTTTTATTGGTGGTCTGTTCCTTTTTTCTTCTGCTCTTTTTTCAGCAAAGTGTTTTCTTCGTTTCTCCAAGAGTTGTTGAAACAACTTAGCCCTTTCTTCAATGGTCAACTCTTCTTGCTCTTGAGCTTGCGGTCTTTGAGCCAGTTGATAATCAGCATCAATCTTTGCTTGAATATCATTCCATTCTTTAATCAAGACTACATTGGCTTCATCTTTTTTCCTTGCAAGCCTTACTTCCTCATCAAATTTAGCTTGTAATCTTATAGCTTCTTGTTCATCAAAGCTGATTTGATCTTTCTTCTTTATATTTAAAGGTTCTTCAACCATTATACCTTTACCCTTATCCTTTGAAGGAATTGTTGTTGTTGTTATTGATTCACTTGGCTCTTGAAGAAGAATCCATTTAGTAGTTGATGTTGTAGCAGTAGTAACCTTAGGTTTTATACTTTTCAATTCTGCCTGTGCTTGAGCCAAAGTTATTTCATCTTCAGTTATTGTAGCAGCACTAACTGGAATTGTACTGGAAGTACTAACTATTGTAGCAGCAATATTAACTTGAACACCATCATCTTTCTTACAATCAGGAACTCCTTGTTCTAAAACAAATACTTCTTCACCAGCAAGATCACTCACATCAAACATTATATCATCATCATGCCTCCCCTGAGTTTCATCAACCAATATAATCTCTGCATCTTTATTAATGTCATCAATTTTCCTCCCCTGTTTGGATGCATCCTCCTGATCACCCAAACTAGCTTCATCAGAGGAAACTATTCTTACAGATCTACCAACCTTGTATTATCTTTTGAGCTTATGAGTTCTTGACCCTCCTTTATTCTCTAACTTCTTGACTCTCTTCTTTAAACTTGTAATCTCTTGAGCTTGAGCAATCTTTATGTTCTCCAAGTCAAGCACTCTTTGTTGCAATTTGGTACAAAAATCCATCAATTCCTTAAGTGTCATACAATCCTTATCTATTACATTTGTAGGATCACTAAGAACACTAGACTGAGGTACCTGCTTGTCCTTCTCCTTAGGTCTCCTAGATTTATGTTTCTTTTGAGGTTGAGATGATGATGGTTGAGTAATGATGGGTGTGTGATGGGGATCAGTGAGATTTGCTAAACCTTCACCCATTTCTTCTTAGGCTTGTACCACTATGGTTGGAAATAAGGGTGTTTCCCTTCCAGAAAAGTCTTTTCCTTGCCTTCTTATGTTAGCAAAAATCTTATTTGTGTGAGAGGGTGTAACATAAATCCTCTTATGACTTGACATCCCCTCCAATTAATTATCCAAAAGACTTGTATAAACCTTGGATACATCAAAAATTTACCAGCATTATCTAAGTTCTTCACCATGATTTCAAAAATATACTTGGAAAAGTTGAACTTTGGTTTGTGGCTAAACAGATAATTGCAGAAGCCATAGTGCTACTAAATTCATTCCATGCAGTAGTCTTAGCACTTAGGTATTGCAAAATAGTATGAATAAGAAATTTCCATTGAGGAGAAAAGAATGCCTTATAGAAAGTTAGCTTATGTGAAAGTTTTTCATACCCTATTCTTATAAGTTCTTCAAAAATGGTAGCATTTGGAAAACAATCCATACCTTCCTCATCATCCAATTGAAGGTCTCTTCTAACAAATGCTTTAGTAACAACTATCTTCTTCCTATCCACTAGGGATTGTAACTGTTGTTCCCCATTGACCAGTTTCACCTTGACAATAGCCCAAAATTGTTCAATACATGAAGTATATATAGTGGGATTAACGATTAAAGCATACTTTATGGTGTGTGCATTCAGAAAATCAACAATTTGTTCAAACCCCTCACTCTGAGTGGGTTTAGCCAAAAACACGACTAAATTGTGAGTATTAGCAAACTGTAGGGTCGTCATTGTGTTGGGTTTTGATGATAAATGATACAATTAAATTAAGGTTTGTGATTAGAGAGTATATAATTGAATAAAATCAATTAAATGAGTGAATGAAACCCTTAATCGAAGTATTTATGAAACTACCCTCAACAACATTAACATTCACCAGTAGTTGTAAGTTATGGCTAGCAGCATAAACTTTCAACAACAGTTGTAAGTTTATGCCTAGCAGCATTAACTTTCCCCAACAGTAGTAAATTTATGCCTAGCAATATTAACTTTCCCTAGCAGCAGTAAGTTTATGCCTAGCAGCATTAACTTTGAATCACCAGCATTAACTCCAATTCCATTCTAATAAGCTTTTCCCTCATCAAATTAACATTTTAGCTCACAAAATCTCTCTGTCTGTTTTTTATTTCTCTTAATTCTTTTTACTCGCAATTCTCTCTTTTTGTTTTTAAACAACTCCCTTTCTGTTTTTCAACTCACCACTTCTCTCAATTCTTTTCTCACCAAATCACTCTATCTGTTTTTATCACACATCTCTCTTTCTGTTTTTCAACTCATAAATTCTCTCAATTCTTTTTCTCACTAAATCACTCTATCTGTTTTTATCATACATCTCTCTTTCTGTTTTTATTCTCACCAACTCTTTCAATTCTATTTACTTCACCATTTTCATAATTAAGACTTTAAAGATTGAGCATTCCAATACTAGTAATCAAATATTGAAATCTACTTACATCAAATACTTTTGTAAGCAAATCTGTAATATTCTTGTCAGTATGAATCTTGATCATTTGAATTAGCTTCTTTTCATTGTAATCTCTGATAAAGTGATGTCTAATCTCAATGTGCTTTGTTTTTTAATGAAAAACAGTGTTCTTAACTATGCATATAGTACTCTCATTATAAATATAGATCTGTGTATGTATAAAGTTATACCCATAATCAAGCAATTGATTTTGAATCCAAAGCACTTGACCACGATAACTTGAAGCAGCTACATATTCAGCCTTTGTTGTAGAGTTAGCAACTACAGTCTGCTTCTTGCATTGCTATGAAATCAATCTACACCCAAAAAATTGACAACCTCTTATTGTAGACTTCCTATCCAAGCTTGCTCCAGCATAATCACTATCAGTGTATGCTACCAAATCAAAAGGTGAATCTTTTGGATACCAAAGGCCTAATTTAGGTTGACCTTTTAAGTATCTAAAAATTCTTTTCACAGCATGAAGATGTTACACTTTTAGGTTGACTTGGTATCTTGCACAGGCACATACTGCAAACATAATATCAGGTCTTGAAGAAGTAAGATACATCAATGAACCAATCATTAATCTATATAAATGAACATCCACTTCTTCACCATCTTCATCCTTGAGCAAAGGCTTTTGAGTTTCCATAGGTGTGCTTGCTGTCTTGACATCAGTAAAACCAAATTTCTTCAAAATCTCAGTCACATACTTGTCTTGACTGATAAAAATCCCATCCTCCTTCTGCTTTACTTGCAGTCCTAAGAAGAATGTGAGTTCACCCATAGAACTCATCTGAAACTTCTTATGCATCATCTTCTCAAACTCAGTGCATAATGACTTCTTTGTAGAGCCAAAAATGATATCATCTACATACACTTGAACTAACAGAATATCACCTTTGTCCCTTCTGATAAACAAAGTCTTGTCTATCTTTCCTCTCTGAAACCCATTGTCCAACAAATAAGTTGACAAGGTTTCATACCAAGCTCTAGGAGCTTGATGCAGTCCATAAAGTGCCTTTTCTACTTTATATACTCTGTCAGGGACCTACAAATATTAGTTGAACAAGGTATCCAAATCATAGCTTTGGGAGCTTTATGTCAGTCGCATAAAGTCCTTTTTCTACATTGTATAACTCAGTCATTAAGGAATCTGGTAACTATTAAATCCATTTGTGTGTTATGACAAACATAGACATTCCTCTTTCCGCATCTTACCATAAATGAAAAATCCATCCTTGACAAACCATCTGGTACACCACAAAGTCATTAAATGGGATGCATAGGCTAATAATAGCCTAATTGCTATTCAATTTTGTGCAACATTTGTGCAAAGACATCATCATAGTCATATCCCTTCATCTTGTGTGATACCCTTTAGCAAGTAATCTGCTTTAAATTTATTTATGCATAAATTTCCTCTTTTATTCTTTTTTATACCAGTTAGAACTCCATTTAGTGTCCAATAGCCTTTTTGGCCTTTTGGTAAATCTATGCAAAGGTCCCAAAACTTTTATGTAATTTGAATTGATAGAAGCTCATGCCTGTCATAGCTTCTATCTAACTGTGGATAGCTTTTGATGGCATGAGATTTACCTTTTTTGGGTTCTTTTTTGTGATAAAAAAGTAAAAAAAAAAGCAAGGCAAACCAAGCAATTTTTGAAATCGTATTTAATAAATATGTGTTCTTTGCTGAAGCTGAAGCTATAACAAACCCATGATCCTCATTTAAATTCTTTGTCATACTTCTTGTTTGAGGTGCCTGAATGTTTGAGGTGCTGAATTCAAATCTCCAATAATTTGTTCAACTGGATGATCTTTGTGTATTCTTGTAGTTTGAATAGGGCTGATAGGCATAAATACATCTAAATTGTTCATGTCAGCCTCTCTACCAACATCTTCATCATCACCTGAATAGACAATATCTTCCATTTCAGGCATATTTGGATCATCTGGAAGTTCAATGCTTGATTTTCTACCAACATCATTAACTTTATTTATGCTAGCAGCATTAACATTGTTAGTGTTTTTATCATCCTTCTCTTGATCATTACTTTCATCCCCTTTACTTGAATCACTACCTTCTTCTCCTAGTTCTTCAGTAACCTTTTTTTCATTATCTCTTGAAAGTTTGAATCCAGCATCAGGAGAACTCTTTGAATTTTAAGAGAATGGTAGATCAGCAGGCCATAATGATAGCAGAATGTAATCTTTACCAGATATTATATCCATTCTAGCTTTACCTGCATCATTACATGCTATTGTACCTGCATTACCATTAGACTGATTTCCTGTAATAACTGGCTTATAATTTATTAAATTTGTTAGTGCATCAATATCAAAAAGCCAATTTGGTCCACTTCCTGCAATATTAGGTATATTCTCACTAAATTAGACATGTAGGTTCTCTTCAACTATCCTAGTTCTACTATTGAATACTCTAAATGCTTTACTATTGATTGAGTACCCAACAAAGAATCCTTCATCAGCCTTACCATCAAACTTGCCTAAGTGATCTATGGTATTGAGAATTGTAACAGGACACCCAAATGGTCTCATAAAGCCTAAAGCTGGTTTTCTACCAAGAAAAAGTTCATAAGGGGTCTTGTTATGAGGCTTAAGCTACTCCATTTTGTTGAGGAGTTCTAGCTACACTAAATTCTCTTTTAATACCTTTTCTTTCACAAAACTGATTCATCTCTTTATTCTTGAACTCAGTTCCATTGTCACACCTAATTACCTTAACCCTTTGATCTATTAGATTTTCTACTCCACTTATAAAGAGACCTGAAAGATGTTTCAACAAGTCTCATCCTTAGATCTAGAAAGAAAAGCCCAACTAAATCTAACTGTAATCATATGTTGACAACAGCAATACATCTTTTTCATTAAGCTTTTTACAAATGTTGGACCAAACAAATCCATGTGCAACATATGTAAAGGTTGGCTGATTGAACTTACTATTTTGGACTTACAAGAAGCTCTATGTTGCTTTCCCTTTTGACAAGCAACACAGGTTTGATTATTTTCAAAAAGTTTTAAAGGTAAACCTCTTACAAGATTTCCCTTAACCAGTTTATTCATAGTTTTGAAATTTATGTGTCCAAGCCTCCTATGCCAAAGTTTAGATTCATCAGATGTGGCTTTTGCAAAGAGACAAGTTAGACCTCCTTTAGGAACAATATTCTTTAAATCAACACTATACACATTGTTCTTTCTAGAAACTTTAAGTAAAACTTGATTTTCACCAGTTAACTTAAAGTTTGGAGATAAAACAATACATTCAGTGTCATTAAAGAGAACACTATTCTTTTTGTCACACATTTGTGAGACACTAAAGATGTTAAACTTTAACTCTCTTACAAAATACACATTCTCAAAATCTAAATTACTAGTTTTGATTGTACCTCTGCTTGTGATTTTCCCTCCTTTGGGGTTACCTCCAAAGGCAACATATCCTCCATCTATCTCTTCATAGTCTGTAAGATAGGACATGTTCCCTGTCATGTGCTTGAGCATCCACTAACGATCATCCTTGATCTTATAAAATCCATTTGTGGATTGCCCGCGACATTAGAATAAGAAAATTAGTTTCTTTTGGGGACCCAAGCCACACTGACTTGGATATGCCTTGTGCATCAACATAATCAAACTTTTTCAGGGTGATTGATGCACTGTTGTGTTTAGAAACATGGTCTAAAACTTTAGTCTTTGGTTTCCAAACCCAACAAGCTGAGGCCTTAACAGCATTAACATTATTTCCCTTAACAGCATTAACTACTGCTTTTGGCTTAGCAGCATTAACTACTGCTTTTAGCTTAGCAGTATTAACATTTTTATCCTTAACAATATTAACCCTCTGATTAAAATTATAGTTTTTAAATGTTGTATTCTTATGAATGGGCCTCTTAACAGTTGAATGTGTTGTTTTAGAAAGATATGACATTGGTCTAGCAGCATTCACTATTGTTTTTGAGTGAGCAGCATTAACTTGTCTAGCAGTATTAACTGATACTAAGCCAGACTTCATTAGTACTGCTCTTGGAACCATGTTTTTTTTAGGGAAGGGGTGTGTCTTTTTGGCAAAATTTTGATGATTCACCCTTTTAGCATTGTACCAAATAGGTTTTGTATTTTGAAACTGTTTTTGATTCACCTTTTTACAATTTACCTACAAGTGATCAAAACTTCCACATACATAACAAGCTTTGTTAAACATCTCAAAAATACTTCCTAATCTTTGAGACATCATATTATTCCAGTTTTCTTTTATTGCCTCTAGGAGTATAATGTTTAGCCAATTTGCTTAACAAATTGACAGTTTTTCCTAGCATCTATTTACTTGTTGTTTAGGTTTGACAAAACACCTATCTAAGCCAAAACAGGATTAAAATGTTTTCTTTCAATCTTAGGTTTGAGACACATTTCTTCCTTACTACCTGAACCCCTATCCCAATAATGGAGCACCATTATACTTCCTAACGTGCTTTAGGCCTTTGCTTCACTAGCCCTAGCTTCACTTTTTCTCAACTATAGGCTTAATAACTATAGGCTCACTTGTAAACTCTTCTAAACCAGAGAATGATAGATCAGGTTTTGGAGGCATAATGTTTCCTGTATAGGGAGGTGGAACAACATTATACCCTAAACCTGTTTTGCACTTATCAACTATCTGACAGTCTATTAGTTTGCTTAAGTTTTTAGATGAATTCTTAAAATTTTCTACAGTTAGCTAAATTTCATCTTTTTGTTTTTGAGCCAGTTCTAACTTCCTTCTAAGCTCTGTAATGGCTACTTCTCTTAAATGAATCTCACATTTTAAGACCTTGATATCTTCCTCATAAATAGACTCATTTTTCTTATAAACTAGAAGTCTTGCTTCTATAGACTCTAAACCTGTTTTATAAGCAATAACATTTAACTTAGATGTCCTTAAGTCTTTTAACAGTTGTTCATTTTGTTCTTTAAGAATTTTAACATTTTCCAAACAAGATGATGAACAGTTTGAATCAGTAGATACCTCAGAGTTAGAACTTGTAGAAGAGTAAGCCATGAGTGCAAAGTTAGTTGGACCTTCTTCTTCTTGATCACTCCAATCATAACAAACCCTCACAGACACCAAAGCATAGAATGTTGTCTCCACTGGCATAACCCTTCTTGTGTTCTCCTTATTCCTGTTTTCTTGGTTCCTTGGAGCCCTGCACTCCCTTGCAAAGTGTCCCCTTTTGTGGCAGTTGTAACACTCCACCTTGGACTTATCAAACCCAATGGTCTCATTACCATTAACAGTAAGCTTTCTTCCAGTGTTCTTCAAGAATCTCCTTGCCCTTATTGTTAGCATAGACATCTGTCACCTCAAGTCCATCTCTTCTAACTCATCAGGATGCATTTGTTGCAAGTCCTCATTGTTAAGTTGTGGACTGTTTGGTTGACTTGAAAAGAAAGCACATATAACAACATCACTCAAGTTATCAATTGTAACATCCGGTAATTTTTTGAAATTTTAAATGACTATTTTACCCTTTGACTTTTTGGGTCTGACTTGACTTTTTGACTTTTGGTCTTTTATTGTCATGTAAAAGCGATTACCGCGTGACCGGTAAAATTTTCGGAACATATTTTAAATAATAAATCATATTTATTATTACATCTCTCATGTGCAAGTTATTTTTAACTTATTTGACTTGAAAACGAACAAGATATATGTTATTCCTAAGTTGACTTATAAAAAACGAACAACTAAATTACATTTTCACGACTCGGACTCTAAAGCAATTTGATGTAAAACGACATTCCGGACAACTTTTTAGTTTTGACCGAGACCCGAAAACAGTCAGAAAGTGACTGAAATTCCCTCGCAAGATTTTAGAATCAAGAACAACGCGCACCGACAGGAAAATAATTAAATAATATTTAATTAACACTTTTTATTAAATAAAAATATTTAATAAATTAGTTATCATTTTATTCAGTAACGTTTGTTAAAGACGCAAATATTCGAGTAAAAGATCATTTTACGGACAAAGTTTATCAGTAATATACAAATAAATAATAAACGTTTTAAATAAATTTTATAAAACGTTTATGAAAATTAGTCGAGTGAATACTCGTTTTGATGGGAAAAATGATTTGGAAAACAATGGCGCAAGTTTCGTGTCTTGAATCGACCGTTAACTAGTTCAAACGAGTCCCGAACCGATAGTTATCAAAACTATATTAAAAACTTACACAATTAACCCAGGACTATTTGAGACTTGCCACTTTACTTTAAAACTTTTAATCAATATAAAAAAAGTTATATATATTTTTTTTTCATTACAAAAAATATAAACACACACACACCCCTCTATCTCTCTCTCTTTTTCCGGCGACCACCGCCGCCGCTCCGGCGCCACCGCCGGCCACCGAAAAACTTTTCCGGCGAGTTTTTCGGCCGCATTCAAAAACGTTTCTCATCACCCGATCTACCCGATCCCCACCACCACGCGCTGCCACGCGCCTATATTCACCACCACACCACCACTGCTACCACCGTCATCATCATCATCGTCTCACCATCATCGTCATCATCATCGCCACCACGTCCACCCCACCACCATCATCATCACGCACCACCAAACACCACCGCCACCTTCACAGCACCACAAAAAGGGTGCGTGTGGTTTTATTAAAAACCAACAGGGGTGCGTTGGGTTGGCAGAGCACCAAGAAAGGGTGCGTTTGGTTATGATAAAACCAACAGATAGGGTGCGTTTGATTTTGCACCAGCCGGGGTGCGTTCGGTTTGAGCGAAGCACCGAAAGGGTGCGTGTGGGTTTGCTTTAGAACCAAAAAGGGTGCGTTGGGTTTGGTATTTACACCAATAGGGTGCGTTTGGTTGGCTGCCATCACCACAAGGGGTGCATTTAGATCTAGGTTATAACAGATTAGGGTTCGTTGGGTTGTGATTCACGCAACAAGGATGCGTTTGGTTTTGAAACAGCCACGAGGCTTGTTTGTTTCTGGATTTAACATCATTAAGCGTGCGTTTGGTTGTTCATATTAGTAGAAAAGGGTGCATTTGGTTTAACAACAGCCATTAGGGAGCGTTTGGCTGATGTGGACAGCCATAGGGAGCGTTTGGTTTTACTTAGCAGCCCTAAGGGTGCATTTGGTTTGGCAGATTGACCGTAGTGCGTTTGGATGTGCAGAAAACCGTAAGAGGGTGTTTGGGTTAGCAGTTAAATTTTCCTCTCAGCTACTCTATTTTGTTGAGGAGTTCTAGCTATACTAAATTCTCTCTTAATACCTTTTCTCTCATAAAACTGATTCATCTCTTTATTCTTGAACTCAGTTCCATTATCACACCTAATTACCTTAACCCTTTGATCTATTAGATTTTTTACTCCAGTTATAAAGGACTTAAGAATGCCACTAGTCTCATCCTTAGTAGCTAGAAAGAAAACCCAACTAAACCTACTGTAATCATCTATGACAACTAGGCAATACATCTTTTTCATTAAGCTTTTTACAAATGTTGGACCAAACAAGTCCATGTGAAACATATGTAAAGGTTGGCTGATTAAACTTACTATTTTGGACTTACAAAAAGCTCTATGTTGCTTTCCTTTTTGACAAGCAACAGAGGTTTGATCATTTTAAAAAAGTTTTAAAGGTAAACCTCTTACAAGGTTTCCCTTAACCAGTTTATTCATAGTTTTGAAATTTATGTGTCCAAGCCTTCTATGCCAAAGTTTAGATTCATCAGATGTGGCTTTTGCAAAGAGACAAGCTAGACCTCTTTTAGGAACAATATTCTTTAAATCGACACTATACATATTGTTCTTTCTAGGAACTTTAAGTAAAACATGACTTTCATCAGTTAACTTAAAGTTTAGAGATAAAACAATACATTCACTGTCATTAAAGAGAACAATATTCTTTTGGTCACACATTTGTGAGACACTAAAGAGGTTAAACTGTAACTCTCTTACAAAATACACATTATTAAAATCTAAATTACCTATTTTTATTGTACCTCTGCCTATGATTTTCCCTCCTTTAGGGTTACCTCCAAAGGCAACCTATCCTCCATTAATTTCTTCAAAGTCAGTAAGATAGGACATGTTCCATGTCATGTTCCTTGAGCAACCACTGTCAATCACTCCTTGATCCTGTAAATCCATTTATGGATTGCCCTGTATATAAGGTAAGAAAATCAGTTTCGTTTAGGGATCCAAGCCATCACTGACTTAGATCTGCCTTATGCATCAATATAATTAAATCTTTTAAATTTCATTGATGCACTGTTGTATTTAGAAACATGGTCTAAAACTTTAGTCTTTGGTTTTCAAACCCAACAAGCTGAGGCCTTAACAGCATTAACATTATTTCCCTTAACACCATTAACTACTGCTTTTAGCCTAGCAGCATTAACTACTGCTTTTGGCCTAGCAGCATTAACATTTTTATCCTCAACAGTATTAACCCTCTGATTAAAATTACTGTTTTTAAATGTTGTATTCTTATGAATGGGCCTCTTAACAGTTGAATGTGTTATTTTAGAAAGATTTGTTATTGGTCTAGCACTATTCATTGTTATTTTTTGGTAAGAAGTATTAACTTGTCTAGCAGTATTAAGTGATACTTGACCAGACTTCATTAGTACTGCTCTTGGAACCATGTTCTTTTTAGGGCAGGGGTGAGTCTTTTTGGCATAATTCTGATGATTTACTCTTTTATCATTGTTCCAAACAGGTTTTATATTTTGAAACTGTTTTTGATTCACCTTTTTACAATCTACCTGCAAATCTGAAAATTACTATCCTAATTTGAGGCATAGATTATTCCTGTTTCTTTGGTTTCCTTAGGACTATGTGTGTTCAGCTATTTTGTTCACTCTTGTTTTAACTTGTTGTTTTCCTAGGAGATTTTACTTGCTCTTTAGATTTAACAAACTCTATTTTAGCAAAACTAGGTTTAACAGTTTTCTTTTCAATCTTAGCTTGAGGCACATCTTCTTCCTCACTATCAGACACCCAATCCTCAATAATTGGAGCACCATTATTCTTCCTAACAACCTTAGGCTTGTCTGCACTAGCCTTAGCTTCACTAGTCTCAACTACAGGCTTCTTAACTGTAGGCTCACTAACTATAGGCTCATTCACAAACTCTTCTAGACCAGAGAATGACAAATCAGGTTTTGGAGGCATAAAGTTTCCTGTATAGGGAGGTGGAACAACATTATACCCTAAACCTGTTTTGCACTTATCAACTATCTGACAGTCTATTAATTTGCTTAAGTTTTTAGATGAATTCTCAAAGTTTTCTACTGTTAGCTGAATTTCATCTTTTTGTTTTTGAGCCAGTTCCAACTTCCTTCTAAGCTCTGTAATGGCTACTTCTCTTAAATGAATCTCACGTTTTAAGACCTTGATATCTTCCTCATAAACAGACTCATTTTTCTTATAAACTAGAAGTCTTGCTTCTACAGACTCTAAACCTGTTTTATAAGCAATAGCATTTAACTTAGATGTCCTTAAGTCTTTTAACAGTTGTTCATTTTGTTCTTTAAGAATTTTAACATTTTCCACACAAGATGATGAACAGTTCGAATCAGTGGATACCTCAGAGTAAGCCATGAGTGCAAAGTTAGTTGGACCTTCTTCTGATTGATCACTCCAATCATAACCAGAACCATCACAAGATACCAAAGCATTAGAAGTAGTTGTCTCCACTGGCACAACCCTTCTTGTGTTCTCCCTGTTCCTGTTTTCTTGGTTCCTTTGAGCCCTGCACTCCCTTGCAAAGTGTCCCCTTTTGTGGCAGTTGTAACACTTCACCTTGGACTTATCAAACCCAATGGTCTCATTATCATTAACAATAAGCTTTCTTCCAGTGTTCTTCAAGAATCTCCTTGCCCTCATTGTTAGCATAGCCATCTGCCACCTTAAGTCCATCTCTTCTAAATCATCAGGATGAATTTGTTGCAAGTCCTCATTGTCAAGTTGTGGACTGTTTGGTTGACTTGCAAAGAAAGCACAGATGACAGCATCACTCAAGTTGTCAATTGTTGTTGAGTTAACAACAGTAGCTTGAGTGCAAGAAGTTGTAGAACCATGAGCAGTATTAACCGCTCCATTTGTACTGTTGTTGCTGTTTGAGGACACAAAGGCTACGTTTTGTGTGTTTGTGCTTGAGCTTGATGTCCCTTTGACCTCTGGTTCATAGATCTTTAGGTTATTGTAAAGATCATCCAAGCTTAATGTATCTATCTCAGGCTTGTTTCTCCACACAATGGTATGTGTGTTCCAATCTGGTGACAGACTTCTTAAAAACTTCAGATTCACATCTTCTTGTGAGATACTTTCACCATGAATCTCCAACTGACTGATAAGCTTTTGAAGCCTATCAAAGGTTTGATCTAACACCTCTGAGCTAGATGCAGTAAAATTTTCATACTGCTGCTTTAGAAGATTCCTCTGAGTCTTTTTAGTAGCAGCATTCCCTCCAAACCTCTTCTTAACAGCCTACAGCAATGACTTGGCATCTTTGATAGAGTTAAACTTCAATTGATGTTCATTAGGGATGCCCATCAATAAAGTGCTTCTTGCCTTCAACTCTAAACTCCTTTGTGCCTTTTCTTCAGTAGTTGTAGGAGAAATTATAGTCTCAACTCCTTTAACAACTTTTGTTATTGGAGGTGCATTACCATCTACTATGACTTCCCATAGAGAATAATCAATCATCTGGATGTATTTTTCCATCCTCATCCTCCAAAGCTCATACTCACCTTGTTTGAGCATAGGAACTTTTGATGCAGCCACCATATGTGCTGAGTCTTGATCCATCTCTTTGTAACAAAGTTTCTCAAAGCAACAAGCTCTGATACCACTTGTTGATCCCACTTCAATGGATCTTGAATTCCTTATCTTGTGTAAGGTTTAGTTATGCTAAATAAATCTAGCACAACTTAGTTAAGAAACTTTGTTTGATAATACTAAAGATTATGCGAAATCTAATCTTTAATATAAAAAGAATTCTTCAATGAAACAGTAACACAAGAACATAATTTATTCAACAAATAAAGCTCGAATATATATTACAAATAATACGAATACTCTCCTAGTATTAAGGTTACAAAACCTTGAAGCTATGACGATATCAAAAACAAAATATTTCTAGATATGATTCTGATATCAAACTCTATGCCCTAGGACCTTCTTTTATACACCAAGGAGTCCTAGTTGATTTAAAATATATTACAAAAACTTAGAATTTTCTTAAAGATCTATTCTATAAATAACAATCCTTATCAACTAAGTAATCTTGATCTTTAAGCAATCTTTATCTTCTCTGAGCAGTCTTTATCCTTTCAGCAGTTGTAATCTTTCAACATTTTTGTAAACTTGTACAGCAGCAAAACCACTGACACACTAGCATAGTAACTTATACACCAGCACAATAACTGTGTACAAGCAGTAGTAACAACTTAGAATATTTTATTCAATCTTCACCAGCAGTACAAACTTTACTCTAGTAGTCTAACATATACTAGCCATAGTAACTAGCAGTACTAATATACACTAGCAGTAGTAACTTACACTAGCAGTAGAAACTAGCAGTATTAACTACTTAGCATATTTTTCATTAAGATTACTAACAACACTAATTTATGCTTAGCAGCAGTAACTCTAAGATCATCAAGAAGACTTTTAATCCCAACAAGTTTGAAATCCAATTTTGAGTAGGTTCTTTTCTAAGATTACTTTGAAATCAAATGATGTGTCAACAATTCTTCCTTTATGGATAGGTCGACAAGATAATTTTAGATATGGTGATTTTTGAGAGGAATTAATGTGAGTAAGGATATGGTTTATTTTGGGTTAGGGAGATGTAAGTTTTTGTGCATTTGAGTTGTTCTTGAGTCATTCTCTTCACGTAGTCACAATATTATCAGAGTTTTAGTATGAGTCATTACCCAAATTGCAATTCTGTTGACAATGCCTAAGTGTGTTCCTGATATTAACAAATGTGGAGTTGCGGCTAACTCGACTCTAAAAATAAAAACCTATGAGCTAATCCAAACACTCCTTAATTCAATTGTGCTCATTCAAACATGTTGAAAAATACATATGAATTATGTATCTCGAATTTTGTTCATGAGATTATTATGCATGTATGCATAAACATTTTTAGGATGTATTAACAATGCATAAGAGCATTTTTATGAAATTTCTAACATGAGTGATTTTGAAATAAAATTGGGGTTTTATGCGAAAACAATTTTTGACAAACACTCTTAAATCATGCAAATCCTATGTCTACGAGAAGCATATTAATTATATATTGTGTTATTATAGTACTAATTGCACATAAACAAAAGAAAAATGAAAATCCCCAATTTTGATTTTTTGTTCAATATGAACCCTAGACACAAATTAGAAAGAAAATAGATGAAATGACTTACAATTGATTATATTTATAGTGTTAGAATTGATTATTAGTGTTGATTTGATCTTTAATTGGTGTTTTAGTGATTGATTTTAAGGTTTTGGTGGTTTTGTTTCCTGGTTTGTCAATGGTGGTTTTAGAGGGGGTGTTTGTTTTGTGTTTTATAAAAAATAGGGTGACAGACTTTTGGTCTCGTCTGGTGGTGCTCCCATATCGATATGAGGGCAACCTGATTTAATCAGGGAGCTACCATAGATATGGGGGCCACCCTCAACAGAGGGTTTTTGACTCAATTTTTGACTAAAATTTTTATAGAAGGAGTGACGTTTTAATTTGCATTTTGCAAATTAAAAATGCTTAAAGTACTTCGGATGAAGTATTTAAGTTGTCACGCCACAGAGTGGAACACGTACTAGAATCAAGACAGAAGAAGAGAGAATCGATTTATGAAATGTGTTCCATCATTCCTAAACCAAGACGTAGATAGTTAAACGATTCACGTTAAAGAGGTTTATTAGAATGCCCGTGATGTGTCGACGACTTACTTTTTTGATAGAGATATGTCCTTTCTGGACATTATCACGAAGAAAGTGGTGATGAATTTCGATGTGTTAGGTTCGAGAGTGTTACACTGGGTTTTTGCTAATGTCAATCGCACCTTTATTGTCGCACATGATCGGGACGTCATCGAGTCGAACTTCATAGTCGATAAGAGCTTGTTTCATCCATAGTGCTTGTTGCCGAGGCCTATTCTGGCGCATTACCGTATTCCGTCTGTCGGTAGTGGATAAAGCAAAGAGCGGTTTGTTTTCTTCGAGAACCAAGATGTAAAACAACACTTCCCACGAAAACGACAAATACGCTAGTGCTCGTCTGTCCACAAATGTCGTATAGTAGAGTCCAGCATATACTACGGTTCTATGCCTGTCCCTTTAAAGAAACTGGGTATGTGGGCTTAAGTACACATACCATTTTCCATTAAAACGACTTAAACTACCAAAAATGTACCAAAAATACATTGTATTTGTATGTTTTGTATTTGTATTGTGCAAGTAACGGATATCTAAGAAAAGGACAAAATCGAAGCCAAAGTGGACAAAACCGAGCACAGGAATGGAAAAAGCGGAGGAGTAAAAAAAGTCAAATCAAATCAACCCCTGAGAAGTGGCATTAGAAAGAGCATCGAAAACCAAACCTGAAAACTTAAATCGTCAAAAGTGGGCCTACCCGTACCCACCTAGTGGGCCCGAGTCAGCCAACTTATATATTACACTCACTTTACCCTTTAAAAAACCTAATACCCTTTTTAATTATACCCGGCCCAACAAACAAGCCAAAAACCATAACCCATAACCCTTCTAACAAGCCTTTCGCCCATACCTTTAATCCTAACCCCTTAGAGTCCTTTAAGGACTAACGGTGCAAACAAACATATAACCTTAGGGACTGAATTTGACAAACTCTCCCAAACTATAACACCACAAGGACTATGATTGCAATACCATAAAACAAAATGAGGGACCAATGTTGCCATATCCCCAAACTCTTACCCTATAAATAAAACATTGTTTATATCTCCCATTTCCCGCCAAACCCATTTTTGGCACTATTCACCCATCGTTTTCACTTCTCCCTGCAGCATACAAACAAACCCATCACTTTCCCATCACATGGGCTCATTTCCACGCTAGCAATCCCCTCAAAACCCATTCGTCAAAGGAACATGACAAGAAATCAATGGTTAAGATCGTTTGGCTTGGGCAACACTCATATTGAATGGCTTTGATGAGTTTGATTCCTCTCACACAACAAGCACAAGTGAAGACCTTGCACTTGAGTTCTTTTTTATATATAGTTTTAGGATTTTCATTGTAACGGTATCTACTTATAATTTTTGTATGAGTATAATAATTTACTTGTCATTTTTTAAATTTTATGTTTATGTCAATTTTTTCATTCTGCATTTTTACTTTCAAAAAGCCTTGTAATCTTTTAAATTTTAAGAAATTCCAGTTTAATGTTAATGATATTTTGTTTCCTTTTATGGCTCTTGATTTGTTTAAAACTTGTTTCCTCCAAGCCAATGTTTATAATTATTAAGCTCTTTTTATTAAGCATTTAAAAAGCTTTTAAGTGTTTAAGCAAAACTTTACAAAAATCTATCACTCCAAATCACCTAAGCTTTTATGGAAGATAAGCCAGACAAGGAAGGGCTTATGGACCCCACTAGCTTGTACAAACAAGCTAAAGCTTGTTAGATAAGCTCTTTTGAGCAAATTTTTATCCCTGTTTAAGCAAGGGTATTTGTAAGTTTACATTTTCCATTTTTCTTAGCATTTATTGTTCAATAGCTTACCCTGCTTATTTATGCTTATTCCTGTATCAATTGTGCTTACCATGTCTTATTTATGCTTATTTGATCCTATTTGATGCCTTTCTTTATCTGGTTTAGCTCTAAATTGCAAATCTAGATCTTAAAGGGGTGTTTGTCATAAGGGTTTAAAATGGGTTAAATTGTGTTCAAGTTGTCTTTTGGCATTCAAATCATTTTCAACAAGCTTAAAAACAGTCTTTAAGTTAGTTTTTATAAGTCTTTTAAGTTTGGAACCAAGTTTTAAGGTTTTGTCTATAATTCCTCTAAGTCTGTGGTTTAAAATTTTGCTAAAACTATTTATATAGGATTTTTGCTCAAAAGTAGTTTTAAGGTCTGGTTTATGCTTTATGTTGAGTCTAATGCAGTAATGCCTATGATAGTTTAAGTTTGTTGTTGCATTTTAAAAGTTTGGTTAACCTGTCAAAGTCTAGTTCTAAGTTTGATAAGTCAATCTTTCAAAAATAAATTCAGATATGATCAAGTAGGTTTTAGCTTCTTAAACTTCTTTTATAAGTAGTTTGTAATCCATACTTTATCTGTTTCAGCTTATAACTTGCTTTGAACTTATTTTGCTATCTTATTTATAGGCCTGCATATCCCTATTGTCCTTTTAAGAAGAACCAAAAAGTGTGAGATTTGTGTAAACAGCTTTTTCGTTAGCCTTTTTTATAGCTTATATGTATTTTAAACTTTCTTATCTTTGCTGATTTAGATAGCCCTTAGGCTAAGCTTTTCAATGCTATCAGCTATTAATCCATAAGGATCTATTTAGAAGCTTAAAAATAAGCTCAAAGGTACCCTCTTGGTCTGTTTTCATAGTTTATAGGTCAAAAGTGCTTATAGCTTTTCAAGTGCTTATCTGGTTGTTTTCTTTGCTCATTTTTGCTCATAGATGCTTATTAGGTTTGTTTATTTATCTGTTTTTGCTTATTTTGCATTTACATTTACTTATTGTGTTCTAAATAAGCCAAGCTTTTAGCCCTTTATTCTTAGTGTAAAAATAAGTAAATTGTCTGTTTTCTTTGCTCTTTTCCAGCTTATTTATAAGTTTTCATTAAAAGCCCTAGTTATAGAAAATGCTTAATTTTGTATGTTCTTTAAGTTTTAAAAAAGAAAATAAAAAATAGTTTCACAAAAAGGGAAGCTACAGGTTTCGAACCTGTGACCCCCCCCCCCCCTTCACACACATACGTCCCAAACAAACACACATTAACCAGCGGCACCAGTAGGGCCATCTGGTTATCATTCACACCATTTAATTTATATACCATTTTAGCCCATTTGCTTATCAGAACTTTGCAGCTTATTTCCAACTTTTTTATAAGCTGTTTTTCAAAACTAGTATTTTTCTTGCATTCTACATAACTTAAAGTATTTTCCAGTATTTTTCTCCCTTAAAGTTTAGTAATTTAATATTAATTTTTCTTTATAAAACGGTTTTTAAATATAAAAAAGTATTAAAAATCAAATAAAATAAATAAGTCTTATTTATTAATTTTCTTTATCATTTGGACTTAGAAAATTAAAATTACATTTAGGGTTAAAATTTTAGAATTTCATTTTTTAGTCGCGTTTTTACGTTCCCATTTTTAAGTTTTAGCTTAAGTTGCTTTCGTTTTAGGGTTTATTTTACTTGTTTGTGCATTATATTTGTAGAAATAGAAAACCAATCCAATGCGTTTGAAAAGCTTAAAAAAAAAAAAAACATTCATGCATAAATTTATCAAATGTAAACTCGATTTTAAATCACAGCCTCATCATGAAATGACCGGGAGATTTTAGATATTGCTTTGGTCAAAAGTAATTTCTTTGAATCTTTTGGAATACGTATACTATATATTTGATATAATTACCCCTAAAAAGGCAGTTATCATTTTGGTGCCGCTGCCGGGGAGGTGTGCACGATTATCGAGTTGAAGTTTGTTGTGCCTTGAAGACCCTTCCTCGTGAAGTTATTTTCTTGTTATAAAAATATAAAAATACAAAAATATTTTATTTTCTTGATTTTTGTGAATATATTATCAAATAATCATAAATACTTTTCCTAAAGTATTTAAAAACAACAAAGATTTAAAACTTGCCTTGTGGTCCACTTGTGAAGTAGCGGCTCACCATTAAATTATTAACAACTATACAAGGTTATAAGAGAGGTGTTCCGAGGAACTACAACCCAAAAGGAAAAGGTTTTTAATAGCTTCGCACTTTCCCGCTCCTCTACTCATTTGTGCATTTTTCTTTTAAAGAGCTACCGTGAAGCTTGTTGATTAATTGGTTTAAGTTGTCTTATCTCATTTTGTCCTTTAATAAAATGAATAGTTTATAAAACCTAAAAAACCCAAAAATAATCTTTTTTTTCTTCTTATCCATTTAATTCTTTTCTTAACCCTCTATATTGTTTAATTCTTATGGCGTCACTCGATGATCATTCAAATCCCCTCTTCACGTTTAAAGAGTGTTCGTCTTGTGGAGCTTTGTACAATAAAACATGTGCTTGCTCTAAAGGGGGTTTCGTTGACAAGTTTGTTCGTGATCCTAATAAAACACCCGACTCGTCTTAATGACCCCCTCATAATTGTCCCAATTGTGGAGACTCGGTTGATGGTCTATATTATCGACAATGTGCTCTATTACAAAAGAAATTGAGGGAAATTTTTGAGGAAATTGAATTTTTCCAAGACCTTCTAAACCCTTCCGAGTCATCCAACGACAAAACTAATGTTGTTAATTTGCCTCAAGAACCATTCGTCTTCAATCAAGACCCCATTGAAAATTCTTCACAAAGTCCTCCACATATTGACCACCATTGTTGTAATCGAGTGGTTTGATTTTTGTAGACCGATATCTTTTGTCCAACATGTACTTGCAAAGTCCTTGAGGGATGCGTGCTTCATTATGGCTATAACATGTCCACCGAAAGTTCCCGATTATCCTCTAATCCGAACCATGCAAAACAAGCAAACCATTGAATGAGCTCCCACAAACTTTGCCAATTTGATCGCGACAGCATTCTGGAGATGGAAATTCATTCACTTATGATTCCACTCCTAATTTTGTCAATGATTCTCCTAACGTTTTTAACCAACCTCCACAACCCCAATACGTGCCATACTCTTGTGAGTTATGTGGGAATGATGCCCATCATGGTTACGATTGTCCACTTCAAGTCCCGTTTGTCTACAATCAGGACCCGTGTTTCAATCAAAACTTTGATTAGTTTCCACAAACTTCACTGAGTTTTCCACAACAATATCCTTGTTGCGAAGATTGTGGAGGTCCTCACGAGACTTTTCAATGTCAACCGATGAATTATTTCGAACCTAATCCGTGTTATGATTCTAATTATTTCGGTTTTGACCAATTTCAACCCCCGTAATATACCGTCAGTCATCCTATCTTCAATGCTCAAAATGAGCTTTTTAATTCTCAAAATGAGATTATGGAGCAAATGACATCCAAATGTGAGATGATTGGTCAATATATGCAAAAAAAGGAAGAAGAAAGGTGAATTGCGAAAGAGCAAGCGGCTAAAAATTGATATTGGAAGATTCCCATTTGCTACTATGATGACGATGACGAGGAAAGTTCTATTCCCTTGAGAGATATTATTATTTCTTGACTTCCTCCTCCATGTTGCAGGGGATCACAAACAATCACACCCGTTTTATCACCGAGGAGACCCGTTGACTCCTCATATGGAGGATGAGCATCTCGACACCTATTTCTTCGCAACGAATCGACGAAGGTAATAAAGTCAGTGTGAGGACCTTGTATCCCAATCCCAAGTGAATCCTATGTATTCCTGACAAAAATGTGATGATAAGACCGTTTCCAATAATAATTCTCCGCCTCTTGACATTTTAAAAGATCAATTTGAGGGTTTCTCCGATTCTAACGATGATTCTACTTCGATTGATGACGATTCTTTCTCTATTGACGACATCGATTATGTTGAGGCATCACCACCTGATTCTGAGCTCGTCAGCTTAGAGGAGGTGAAGGATTTTCACACGAAAGATGTAACACCCCTGTTTTTACATTAGCAACGGAAGCTAATCTGGGGTATTACTTCATAGATACAACAATCATAATTATAGAAAACGAATTAAAAGAGACATTTTTGGAAAATTTAGTTATCATTCATTATAATAAGAGTTTTTACAAAATGCAGGTCCCACAATCTAAAACATAAAGTGTGAATGATAACAGTTCAGCCATCTTCATATCCAAGCCACTCCATGCCATATGATGCTCAATTACCTGAGATAAACATGCTAAAAAGTCAACACAAAGATTAAGTGAAATTCATAGGTTTGATAAACAGTTTGAATATAAGTCATAGTGTAATAATTGTATAAACACAATTATTATAGAAAATTGTATTGTTATTATACACCCGTTATTAATAATGATTGCAACGAATGCAATTATCATAGTAACAGTATATTACTGCGTTATTGTCTTGTTTGGTCTGTTTGGTCTGATTGGTCTTGTCTGGTCTTGTTCCTTGTCTAAGTACATCGCACTAACACATTATCATCAAAAGTCAATTCAATGGCTTGAAGAGCTCATAATATCAACATATTAACATCCAAAGTCAATTTAACGACTTGAAGTCAATTTTAACGACTTATAGATTTGATGAACACAAACACATGTATCATCAAAAGTTTAATTTTAAAGACTTGGAAGACCGCATAATATCAACAAATTCACAAATCCCCAAAGATCAATTTAAACGACTTGAAGAATGACTTGTAGGATTTATAATATTAACACATTAATATCCAAAGTCAATTTAACGACTTGAAGTTAAATTTAACGACTTGTAGGATAGATAACTTAGATAGCAATTGTAAGAATCTTCAAGAATAGCAGTAAATGGAAAACACTGTATTCATATTTATAGCAGTGATCCCCCTCATGGTTTATTGAACAATAAAGATTGAAAATGGCGAGGCTATGAATCAATCTAAGTCTTTGAAAAGTAGTTTACCTTGTTATAAGATAAACGATTATTAAAAGAGTTTGTAACATGAGCATGTGATCCCCCTTTGCGTGTTATCAACATGTAAAATAAGTAAAACCGAGGTTATGAACTTCACTAAGTCTTTGAAAAGTAATCACATTGTTATAAGATAAACGATTATGTAAAAGAGTTTGTAACAAGCATGTATCCCCCTCGTAGGTTTATAAAACATGTAAAATAAGTAAAAGCAAGGTTTTGAACTTCACAATATCGGTTTTAAGTACTTGTGTATATTAAAAACGATCGAGCATGTATCCTCCTCGCGGGTTTATAAAGCATGTAATTAAGTAAAAGCGAGGCTATGAATCTCACTAAGTCTTTGAAAAGTAATCACATTGTTATAAGATAAACGAGTATGTAAAAGAGTTTGTAACAAGCATGTATCCCCCTTGCGGGTTTATAAAACATGTAAAATAAGTAAAAGCGAGGTTATGAACTTCACTAAGTCTTTGAAAAGTAATCACATTGTTATAAGATAAACGAGTATGTAAAAGAGTTTGTAACAAGCATGTATCCCCCTCGCGGGTTTATAAAACATGTAAAATAAGTAAAAGCGAGGTTATGAACTTCACTAAGTCTTTGAAAAGTAATCACATTGTTATAAGATAAACGAGTATGTAAAAGAGTTTGTAACAAGCATGTATCCCCCTCGCGGGTTTATAAAACATGTAAAATAAGTAAAAGCAAGGTTATGAACTTCACCTGATAGGTAGATGCAATAATTATTTCAGAATGAAAGCTGACGACCTTATCACAATCTTAACCGAGGAAGGTTGATATAACAAAATGATAGTAAACAGCCACGTCACGCAACCTGAGTAAATATGTCAAGTCTTAAGAAGATTGTACTCTAGAACTTTGATTCTAAGAGTTTAATATTGTTATAAGTTTGATTGGAGAGTTTGGAATTATTGTGTCACCGTTCGGGCAATCATAATTCAAAAGTCATTCAATAAACGTTTGAGGAGCTAGGGTACTTTAAATCCTAAACCCAACAACTCAGTCAGAACGTAATACCAAGATGAAACCTCTTAATATGAAGCTCCCTAGTATTGTGGTACAATATTGCTTCTGGATGATCGGTTTTAAGCGTTTTATTCAATATCTGGAAATGTTAAGCACGTCAAGCGTTAATTAAAGTTATGTCTTGTAATGTTTTGAATACATTTTTATACTTTTTCAAAATGTTACATTTTAGACCCTTGAGAATGAAAAGTGGCAAAATATACCCTCGGAGTTTGCACTTTTACGAGTTTGGTCCTTCAAGTTTAAAAGATATACCAAGTAAACCTTGTACTTTGAAAAGTGACTTAATAGACCCCTGTAGTTATAACTTTGATAAAATGACATTTTTAGTCCTTTTAGTTATAAGTTTCTGAAAGTTACGATATATACCCCTTGCATGGATTATAATTACAAAACATGTCCAAATTGCCATGCAAGCTTATTTTAACATTTCAAAAGATATAATAGTTATCAAAATAAACTAAAATATGAAGGTTTAACATAATGAAAGTTTAAAATAACGATTCGATAAGCTAGGAAGCAAAACGGGTCGAATTAGGATTTTAAAATGTAAACGTGCGGGTTTTAAGTTCAAATTCCTTCAATAATCAATATAGTGATTATTTTAACATTAGTTAAGAATTCTAGGATATATTATAACAATATTTAACCATTATGACATTTAGTTTTAAGAAAAATGCGAAATTAGGGTTTCGGGCGTACGGTTTTGGATCAAAATGGAAAATGAGCATGAATTGAGTTATGAAACTGATTACAAGAGTAATTTAGGATCAAATGAAACATTATAAGAGGTTTAATAAGCAGAATGTAGAACATCCATAACCTAGGTTTGAGCTTCAAGGAGCAAAAATGGTGGAAATGGGTCGTCTCGGGTAGTATTTCCACTCGTACGCCTTGTATCTTGTTCCTGGGGCTTCAAATCTTCAAAGATTTGATTCAATGATGTTCTTAGATGATCCTATGATCAATGGAGCCAAAATTGTTTGCTTCAATTAGGTTTTTTTTTAAAGAAAGAAGAAAATGGGGATCTTGAAATGAAGTAGACATGGATCTATTTTATAGGCGAATGAAGTCTTGGTGACTAAGGGAGCTTTGAAATCTGAGGTTGGACACTTGGACATGATAGAGCATGAGGTGGGGAGGCTATGTGATGATTATGCATGGTGGAAACTAACTAGAAGGTGTTGGAACACCCATGTGCTTTCCACGGCTGATATGAATCAAAAAGAGAGGATGTGGCTTGAATTTTGGCCAAGAAATGGAATGGTGGTGCTTGTAAGTTTCTTGAGGAAGAGAGGTGCTTTCCATAGAGGTGCTTGATCATATGGTTGCTTATTAAAATGAGTGGAAATGAGCCAAAAAGGTGTACGGGTCCAAATGGGCACGTTTAGGGTTTCTTAGTGTTTTCAAGCTTATATTTTGTGTGTATGTTAGCCTCAAAATATTGAGCCAAACTGGAAGTTCGTTCATTACATGCACAAGTCTCAGTCATTTAATTAGTTAATGTTGTAATAGTATAATATTAGGAATCAGGCTCGATAGTTAATCTAATATTGTATATGTTTTGGGTTTAATCCCAAGCAAAACCCAAGCCCGGGTCCTAGTTAAATATCCCATGCGTCATTTAACACGACGGGGTGTATAAACTCTTTTCTATTTAGAAAAGAGTTAGTTGTTTCATTATATACAATTTCCTTTTCCTATTTTCTCTCATCTCTCTCTCTCTCTCTCTTCTTTCTCTCTCTACAAAACAACGCACTCTCTTAATCTCTTTTCTAGTTCGATTCGTGGTTCGTTATATGAAGTGAAGTGTTATACGGGATCCTACAATTGGTACCAGAGCCAAGGGTGGATTCGTGATTGATTATTGTGGTTAATTAGCTCAAATTCGTGGCTTATTTTGTGCTCAAAATACCCACGACTCAAAATTATTTTTTAAGCTTACTTGGTTAGTTAATCTTGTTGTTTTATTGTCCTACATATAAAGAATGTTGTATTGTTGCCATTCCATGAGTTACACAAGCCTCTAGTTCGAAATCGAGCTTAAAAGATTCGAATTTATATTTGTGTTCTTCGTGGAGAGTTGCCTAATCTTGGAAGATTCACAAAGAAACAAGTGTTATAGTGTGTTTAATCTTCTTATACACTTTTAGTATTGCATGTTATACCTTTGTTTCGTGGCTAGAAACCTCATTTGGTGAAATTTCTCTCAATTCGTCCTAAGTGTTCTACTCGGCGGTTTGGTAAGTAAGGGGACAAGATCCACAATTTTAGGAAAAAGGTCAAAGGCGAGTTTACTAAGTCAATGGCGAGTTGATTATTTTAATCAACAAAATAGCCAGCGGTTTGACACAACAACGGCGAGTTGCTTGTTTATTGGTGGCGAGTTGACAGGTCAAGGCGGTTTGAATATTATATTGAGCAAAAAGGAAACGTTACTCTATCCATTTCAACATTTGACGGCGGTTTGACAAAAACATCTAGACGGAGAGTTGTCAAAATTAGCGGCGGTTTGCATTATTTTTAATACACGACGAGTTGATAATAATTCAGCAGCGGTTTGCTATTAAAATTAGATGGCGAGTTGCGTAACAACACGGCGGTTTGAGTGTTTTAATTTGGCAGCGGTTTGGTCTACATAGGAGGCGGTTTGGTTAACATCTCAGGCAGCGGTTTGATTATTTTATTTAGGCGGCGAGTTACTTATTGGCAGCGGTTTGCTAAGACAGAATTGGCGGCGGTTTGCTAAGACAGAACAGCAGCGGTTTGATTTAAAAAAAAAAGTTGAGTAGTATGTAATTTTTTATATAGCCTTTCTAACTTATTTTTACATTAAATTCAAATTTTGTTAATAGGGTAGAAATTTTTTCGGTCGACACCTTTTTAGCGACACTTTTTGGCGGAAAAAATTAAGTAAAATATAATATTTTTTATAGCCTTTTTAGCTTATTTTTACACCAAATTTATATTTTGGTAATAAGGTAAAAAAAAATTTCTTCTTTCTTCATAATCCAACTGCGCCGAATTCCAAGCAAATCATCAAACCATAAGCCAAAACCAAAACCATCAACAAGGACTTAAATTGCATTAATCATACAAGAAACAAACCTCAACAACAATCGATTATTCGTTCACGATTTTCTAGTGATTTTGTAAAATCCCGTTAATTCATTTATCGGTTTTAATCATAGAAGTGTAAAATCCCATGAACGTGAATTGCATACATAACCACGACAACATCAATCAAATCATATCCACTTAAGATCCAATAACTTTCACACTTCATAGTTAATATCCATTCATTCATCATGTCTACTCTAGTCATTACATCCTCAACAGATAGTCAAATGCATAATAATATCATGGCAGCTGGTTCAAAAGATCATCCACCAATGCTTGGACCAGGAAGATATTCTCAGTGGCGTTCACATTTTCTACGATACATTGACACTAAAGGAAACGGTGAATATCTGAGGAAATGCATTTTTGAGGGTCCATACAAGCTAACGGGTGTAGTAATAGAAGCTGTTGCTACAACCGTAAATTCTCTAGAAGTACCAGAACATGACGAAGCTGAGACAGTACACAACATGTCTGAAGAGAACAAACTGTATTTTAAAGCTGAAAAGAAAGCTATTTTCTTGCTTCTAACTGGTATTGGAGATGAAATCTACTCAACTGTTGATGCATGCAACACTGCTAATGATATGTGGACAACCATTAAAAGACTACAACAGGGTGAATCATTGAACATTCAAGACGTCAAGACTAATCTGTTTTGGGAATTTGGGAAGTTTACTTCTCGTGATGGAGAATCCATGGAGTCTTATTACTCTTGGTTTTATAAACTGATGAATGAATTGACAAGGAACAACTTGCAAGTTACTGCAATGAAAGTGAATGTTTAATTTCTTCAACAACTTCAACCAGAATGGTCAAGATTTGTGACGGTTGTCAAGCAATCAAAAGAGATAGACACCATCTCATATCACACACTTTTTGACATTCTAAAGCAGTATCAAAATGAAGCTAATGATATCCGTGCTGAGAGAATAGCCAAAAGTGCAAATCCATTAGCACTTCTTGCGGCTGCTCAATCATATTCAGATAATTACTATCAACACTGAGTATAAGCGAAATATGTTTCAAATTCAAGCGAAATATGCAGTTTCAGTTTTAAAGCAAAATGTGTAATTTCCTTAAACCAAGCGAAATGTGAAGATTTCAAGCGAAATATGCAGGTCTGTTTCCCAAGTTTTTATTAATTGGGTTGTCGGTGTTGATGTAATATTATAGATTAGGCCAGGGAAAAAATGTTATCACGACAAGTTGAATTAGACAAATGTGGATTCGTTAACGACAATTCAAAATACCATTTGTTCTAGTTTAACGACATTCTTGAACAACAACACAACAAACATGATACATAACACTAAAATGATTCTGAAAAGATTCAATAAGTGACAAACGGCTAGAGATTCGGACTACGATGACAAGTGATCACGGAGTTGATTTGGTATCCCTTATTTGAGATTGAAGTTGGATTTCACGAAGGCGTCTACTTATTTCATCATCGAGACTTCCTTCTATTTGCTACCCCTTTTCTTTAAACCCAATCTATCGATTGATGACTTGCTTGAACGTATATAGCTTATGATTAAGACTTGAATTATCTAGTTACCAGCAGTTAAGGGTGGTTGGTTGCAGACCTGGATAACTATCACTTAAAGGAGTTACGTTGTAGTACTCAGTGTCACACGCAGAAGTCGGTGTGGATAATTTCAAGAGGTGTTGTACTTCTTATACTTTTCTGGTAGGGTATAGAGTACTTATAGATTTAATCTTGCACCATTCTTCAATCACAACAGTGCAAGCTTAAGTAATAAATTTGGGGGATTTCACTTCATTTTCAAGTTTGGTATATCGGGTTTACTTCACCAAGTGATCACAACAATAGCCGACAGAATTCGAGGTTGGTAAAGTTAGCCATCGAATTCAAAGGTTGAGATGTAATAAGCAATTCTCACGGGATTCTAAGACAATGGTACTTCACAGTCTAAGCAAACTTCTCAAAGTTCTACAACGACATTCATATACAAGACCTTGATTATACCAAGTTTTCTTGATTCTTGCTTCATCTCCTCTACGGTTTCTGAAGACAAGAGGGTAATGCTTTGTATGGATTTCAAGATTTGTGATTAAGACAAGAACTTCTCGAGTATATATGCGTACACAACAATGATGCTTCCGAGAGTTCGCAACCATCATGGGGGAAAATGTGTACATCCGGGACTTAGTTGACTTTGATGTTACCATGTCAACTTCCAGGGGGAAGTAGTGTATACTACTTTACTTAGTACGGTTTATGAAGTATTCTGCTGCATATGTGAGGAAGAAATGTCTGTTGATTTTCTCGCAATGCATGCCCCGCCGAACGGAATATTTCACCAAGCCCCAAATGTCAAGGAAGCAGTGGTCGTTGGTTGGTTTGACTTCTACAAAATTCCGTTGTGCAGTCAATGACAAGTAAAGATTGTTCAAGCTACTTCAAAGTTCCAGAATCAGCTTAAGTTGGGATGTTGGTTTGGAGGGGAAGCTGATTCAGAAACTTCACCAAAAAGGAGTCTATGAGAAAGCTTTTCAAGATAAAGTTGCATGGATTGGGGGCGAAGTTAATCAGTTCATGATATCTACAGTGGTTCCTGTACAAGTAAATACAATGAGATCTAAGTTGAGTACAAAGTTTCAAGGACTAGGACGAATCAGAAGACATCTTCAGCTTTGGAAGGCTTTGAAGACTTTATCTTCTGTATTTGTAACTATGATAGGAACATTGTAAGTAATTCCGTATGTGTCCACATATTGTGGGGAAGATGTTTAGCTTAAAATATGGTGACATTTCCATAATAATTAGTTCATTTATAGGTGGACATATAGGGAACTAATAATAGACTAAGTATGATAGTTTATGTCACTAGGACTATAAATACCCTCTCCATATTCTAAGGAGGGTGAAGTTTCACATTTGTAAAAGTGTATAAGTGTGTTTGTTTTCTCTCAACACATAACACTCTTACCGATCTCTTTCACCTTCTACTCTATTAATTATGCTTTCATTTATTTCACTTTACCATACCTCCAGATCTGTTTTTAATCCCTTGTTCATATGTCATTTACAATCTACACATCCATTTGGTAGACTACAAAATCTTTGAAGGAAGCATATGCCAGAAATAATCTTATGGCTTCTATCCTTGCAACAGGTGCAAAGACTTCATCATAATCTATACCTTCCTCTTGAGTATGACCTTGAGCAACCAGTCTAGCTTTGTTCTTTACCACTATGCCTCTTTCATCCTTCTTGTTTCTGAAAACCCATTTAGTACCAATTGCCCACTTGTCTCTTGGTAAGTCAACTAAGGACCAAACATTTAGCAGTTTAAATTGTAGAAGCTCATTCTGCATTGCTTCCACCCAGCTTGGATCTTCCAGGGCTTGGAGCACCTTTTTGGGTTCCTTTTGAGATAAGAAACAGGCAAACAAACAATTTTGAAAATCCTTGTGATTTGTTCTTCTAAGCTGGTGAACTGAGGAGATCAAACCATGTTCTTCAGTTGTCTTGGTCATGTGTCTTGTTTGTACAGGAGTTTTTAAGCTTCCAATCACTTGATCTTCAGGATGATCTTTGTGAAATTTGGTGAAAGAAGTATCAGGGACTGTATAAGATGAATTTACATTGTTCATATCAACTTCTTCTTCCACATCTTCATCATCATAAGCATTTCCAAAGATTCCAGTATTATCCATTGAAGATATATTTGGGACAGGTGGAAGGGAAAAAGCATTTTTGAAAGGAGAGAATCTTTCAAAAAGATGTTCTTCAAATGCATTGGCAGTATTAACAGAAGGTCTAGCAGTATTAACTGGTGGTGATGGAACAGCAGTATCAACTGTTGGTCTAGCAGTACTAACAGGTGTACTAACAGTATTAATACCATTAGTACTGATAGTGTTTTCAGTATGCATTTCCCTTTGATTTAGCCTTTCTGACCCACTTTATGTTGGTTCATTATCCTTCCCACTTGTGTTTGATGCTTCATTTTCATCTACTTATGTATCCCTTTCTCTATCTTTAGGACCTTTAGAGATTGATGGATCAGTTGTGCAAACAGGTATCAGGATGTATTCTTGTTCAGGTTCTTTTTGAGCTTGACCTGCAACAATGTTATCTTTGGTTCCTGCAATACCATTAGTTTTGTTCCCTGCAACAACTGGCACATAGTTCATAGATATTGACAAAGAATCAACATCAAAAAGCCAGTCAGGTCCATTTCCTTTCACATTAGGTGAATTTTCAAGAAATCTAATGTTTAAGGTCTCTTCAACAATCCTAGTCCTCTTGTTAAAAACTCTCATAGCTTTACTAACCACAGAATATCCAACAAAATATCCCTCATCAGCTTTACCTTCAAACTTGCCTAGATGATCCCTGGTATTTAAGATGGTAACAGGACACCCAAAAGGTTTCATGAAATCTATCAGTGGAGGTCTTCCACGAATAAGTTCATAAGGTGTCTTGTTATGAGGCTTAATGACTAAGACCCTATTTAGCACATAGCAAGCAGTATTAACTGCTTCTGCCCAAAAGGTGGTTGGCAACTTAGAGTCTACTAACATTGTTCTTGCAGCCTCTATCAGTGTTCTATTCTTCCTTTCAGCTACCCCATTCTGCTGAGGAGTCCTAGCCACACTGAATTCCCTCTTAATCCCCTTTATTTCACAAAACTGGTTCATTATACTATTCTTAAACTCAGTTCCATTGTCACTCCTGATAACTTTTACTTTATGATCTAGTTGATTTTCTATTTCTGTTATGAAGGTCTTTAGAATCCCACTAGTCTCATCTTTAGTGGCCAAAAAGAACACCTAAGAAAATCTACTAAAGTCATCAGTGACTACTAGGCAATAAGACTTCTTCATTAAACTCTTAACATTTGTAGGACCAAACAAGTCCATATGAAGCATATGTAAGGGTTTGCTGATTGAGTTCACAAGCTTGGTCTTATAGGAGGCTTTGTGTTGCTTTCCTTTCTGACAAGCAACACAAGAATGATCATTTTCAAAAATCTTTGAAGGTAAACCTTTGACAAGGTTTGCCTTCACAAGTTTATTCAATGTTTTAAAATTAATGTACCTAAGCCTCCTATGCCAAGTATTGAATTCATCAATTGTGGCCTTAGCAATGAGACAAGTTAAATCTCCAGTGGGAACAACACTCTTTAAGTCAACAATGTATATGTTATCTTTTCTTGTAACTTTCAGCAATACTTGACTTTCATCAAGTAGCTTAAAGTCAGAAGATAGGACAAGACATTCAGTGTCAGTAAAAAGAACATTGTTCTTTTTGTCACATATTTGTGACACACTGAACATATTATACTTAAGCTCCTTACAGAAGTACACATCCTCAAAATCCAATGTTCCGATTTTGATTTTACCTTTACCAGATATTCTACCTTTACCATCACCAAAGGAAACTAAACCACCATCATAATCTTCATATTCATTAAGATAGCACTTGTTTCCTGTTATGTGCCTGGAACAACCACTGTCAATAACTGCTTTTTCCTTATACTCTTTTTGTTATGGGTTGTCATGCACATAAAATAAGAGATTTAGATCTTTTTGGGGATCCAAGCCATTATAGACTTGGATCTGCCTCGTGCATCAATGTAATAAAATTTCTTAAATGTAGTTGATGCACTGCTATTTTTGGCTTTCCAAACCCAGCATACTGAGGTCTTAACAACATTAGCCCCTTTACCCTTATTTCTTACTACTGCTCTATCCCTAGCAGTAGTATGTTTTACACTGACAGTATTAACATTTGTTTTGGAAATGCTATTCTTGTTTGCAAAATATCTGTTAAAAGGCCTTGAACTTTGTGAATATCCTCTTTTGAAAGTATTATTTATAGGTCTAGGATGATTCACAGTTTGTTTTGAGGTAGCAGTACTAACTGTTCTAGCAGTATTAACTGCTTTTGTGTTAGCAATATTAACTGGTCTAACAGTATTAACTGCTGCACTAGCAGTACTAAGTTTCTCTGACCTAGTTAAGACTGCTTTTGGAACAAAGCTTCTTTTGGGGTGAGGGTAAGACATTTTATTAGAAAAGTTTTTGTGATTCACCCTTCTTGAATTGTTCCATGCAGGCCTTGCAACCTTGTTATCACAAACATAATGTAGATGCTCAAAACTGCCACAAGTATAACAAGCTTTATTTGTCATTTTAAAATCATTTCCTAGTCTTTGGGATATAAGATTGTTCCAATTTCTTTGGTTCCCTCTAGGATTTTGTTTAGCAGCATCTGTTTCCCTAACAGTCTTAACAGATTTTGTCTTTTCAATGCTAGGGACAATAGTATAATCTATCTTACTTTTATCTATCTCACTTTCATCATCAGAGTTCCAATCCTCAATGATTGGTGCACTAGTGTTGTCCATCCTAACAGCATTAGATTCAACTGTATTTGAAATATCCCTATCTGCAACTGTCTTAACATTGCTAAGTGTAACAACAGTAGTAACATCTAAATTTTCACTCTCCACAATTTCATCTATAAAAGTTAGATTAGGTTTGCGGGGTATGAAATTTCCTATTAGAGGTGGGGAAACTGCATGATATGCCTTATCTGTTCCAGACTTATCAGTTAAATTCATAAAACCTTCTACTGCAGGAGAAGCTACAGTAGCTGCATTATATCCTAGTCCCTTTTTTAAACTTGTCAATTACTTGACATTATAGTATTTTATTTAAAGACTTGGATGAATTTTGAAACTTTTCTAATGTTTGTTTTAACTAATCTCTTTCTGCTTCAGCTTTTTCCAAATTCAGTTTATAAACATCTAAGGCATTATCTCTTAGTCTAACCTCAAGTTTTAAGACATTTATGCTATCTTCTAACACAATCTCATTTTTCTTATAGTGAACAAGTCTAGCTTCTACTGATTCTAAACCTGCTTTATAAGAAACTAAATTGAATTGAGACTTTTTGTAATCAGAAGACAAATTATCATATTGTTCTTTAAGAGAAGCATAAGCTTTTACACATGTTTTAGAACAAGAATCTACCTCAGATTCTGAACTAGAGGAGCTTCCAGAGGATGTAAATGCCATCAATGCATGATTTGTTGGTTGTTCTTCTTCAGCTTGGTAGCTCCAATCATATCCTCCAATTCCATCTTGAGCTATCAAGGCATTCTGAGTAGGAGTCTCCACAGCAATAGTTCTTGTATTATTTTCTCTTCCTTTGAACTCCTGATTTCTTGGAAACCTACATTCTCTAGCAAAGTGCCCATGTTTATGATAGTTGAAGCATTCCACTTTTGACTTGTCAAAACCAACTCTTTGACCATTTATATTCAGCTTCTTCCCAGTTCTTTTGATAAATCTTCTTGCTCTGATTGTCAGCATGACCATCTCCCATTGAAGATCCATTTCTTCCAAATCATCAGGATGAAGTTGTTCTAGATCTTCTTGAGAAAGTTGAGGACAGTTGGGTTGACTTGCAAGGAAGGCACAGATCACAGCATCACAAAGATTATCTAGACATACAGTGTTACTACCATTATGATGAGTATGAGTAGTACTTTGAGTAGTACTAATTTCATGAGAAGAATCATCTGCCTTGTGAGTATTGTTTGTGTTATTAGTGCTGTTAGAGACAAAGGCCACATTCTGTGTATTTTGACTTATGTTTGATGAACCTGTTAACTCAGGTTCATATATCTTCAGATTATTATACAAGTCATCTAAGCTGATGGTTTCAATCTCTGCCTTGTTTCTCCAAATTACGTTTTTGTTTCTGAGTTGTTTCCGGTGATGTTTTAAGATTAAAGATTGAATCTTTTTACGAGAAAACCAAAAAAGTTCGCAACTTTATGCAAAAGTTCGGCACTTTTTGCCCGAAAACACTAAAAGTCTTCAACTTGAACGTAAAGTTTTGCAAAGTTAATTGCAAAAGTTTAAGACTTTATCTTCCAAAATCTCTAAAAAATACAACTTTCTTCAAATTTTAAGGCTTTGTCTTCAAGAACTTGTCTTTTTAGTCTTCATAATCTTCAAGTTCTTCAAAGTCTTTAAATTTGATAACTTTCTTCACGAAAAAACACTTTAAATCATCTCATGGCAATTGATACCAATTTATATAATAATCAAATGGTACAAAATACTACACTAGAACAGTCTAGAGAGAGTATAGAGAGAGAGTGTGGGACATGGGTGAGGAGGAGAGGAGAGAAGAGAAAAAAAAGAAATATTAGATTAGAGAGAGAAGAAATCACCAACCCTTAACCCTTCCTTAGCCCTCCTTTTATAGGAGGGAAAAAAAGGAAAAAAAGGAAGGGAAGGACTAGAACAATTAAGATTTGTTACCATAATCTAACTGAATCTTTTCCCTATTTGCACTAATAGAGGGGGATCGAGATTCTTAGTTTTCTAAGTGCTTACTTATAGCATTGCGTGAGGACACGGCAATATCTTAGTATGGGGGATTTTGGTATGTGTTTAATTACACATACCTTTGACCTTTAAAAACGAGCTTAAATGACTAAAAACGGACTTAAAATGCCAAATATATGCTTGTTTTGCTAATTGTGTTGTGCAGGAACGGGTATCTAAGAAAAGGACAAAATTGAAGCCAAAAACGACAAAACCGAGCACGAGAACAGAAAGAGCGTAAAAGAAAATTCAAGTCAACACCAAAAAGTCAACCAAAAATTAAACCCCGAGAAGTTGCATGGGATAGAGCATCAAAAACCGAACCCAAAAACCAAAGTGTCAAAAGTGGGCCCACCCGTACCCACCTAGTGGGCCCGGATCAGCCCACTACCTAATTATTATAAACCCTTAAAGCCCATTTTCCTTTTTATTAATACTAGCCCATTACCCATTTAATTACAAAACCAAACGGGCCCAACCTGCTAAACCAAAAAGTCCAACACCCCTAACTTTTAACCCATTTTACACCTTAACACTGTTAGTCCCCGAGGGACTGTGGATATTAAACCACATCACACCCTCAAGGACTAATGTTGCCACCCCTCAAACTTTATTACACCACAAAGGACCATCCTTGCAATTCAACAATACACTTTAAGGGGCCAAATGTGCCATCTTCTCAAACTTGTATCCTTTTAACCCTGCTTAAATTTTACCCGCCAACGGGTACTGTATATCTTTCTCACACACTCTGCGTGTGTTTTTAACCTGTAGCAAACTGACAAATCTTTCACCCCAGACAAAACCCATCACTATCCCACCCTAACCCACCATAGAAACAGCCAAAAACATGCTGGCAATCCTAAAGGTGCCCATTGGGTGATCAAGATTGAGGGCTAGGATCAATTGGTTTGGGCTCCAAGGCAAAATAGAAGGCCAGGATGTGCTTTGGTTTCCACTCACATAGAAAGCACAAGAAACACAAGCAAAGGAGTTCACAGCTTATATAAGAAGAAAGAAGACAGGGAAGAAGATATCACCTAGGAGTAGTGTAACTTATCTTTTAGCTTATTTACGTTTTCCAGTCGTTAAATTCATGTATTTGATTACTATTGCTTTCAAGTCATTTAAATAAGCTCAATTATATTCCTGTGTTTCTTAAATAAGCTTTCTCAAAAGCTTATTTAAGCTTTTGTGTTCATTGTTCACTGTTTCATTACCTATGCTTATGTGGAAAGCTTTTGGATGATAAGCTGCTATTGGAAGAGCTTATGGGGTATATAGTAGTGCTTATTGTAATAAGCTGGGTAGGCTAGAGCTTATTAGGGTCATATAAGCCTTTGGTTTAGCAAAGGACAAAGGTGCACATTTCATTTTATCCTTTTTAGCTCAATTTCTGTCTTAGTTATTACTCTGCTTATTCTGCTTTTCTTAATGCTTAAGTATGTTTATTCTAGCTTATAATAGCTTGTCATGTTTAGTTTAAATCTTAGGATAGCTTAATCTAAGTTTTTAATCTATTTTGTCTATTTATAGTTAATACTGCCCTCATAGCAGTTAATACTGTTTGATTTAATTCAGCTTATTAAAGTGCTTATTTACCCTTAGAATTTGCTTAAATGCCTTTAGTAATGTCAAATCTTAATCTGTGTTTACAAATATGTAGCTGTTTAAGTCTTTTCAAGCTTAAAAATGGAATTTAGAAATTAAAAGGGGTGTTTGGCATAAGCCTAAAATGGGTCAAAACAGTTTTAAAAACCATATGGGTCATTTGGGAAACTTGTCATGCCTTTTTAGTTGTCTCTAAGTTGTTTTTCAAAAGTTTTAAGGATTGAAAGTATGTTTTCAAGTCTTGTCCAAGTTTCCTTTAAAAACAGTTAAATCAAAAACTGTTTTATTAAGCTATTTGGATTAAGACCTTTTTGCCAGCTTGTAAGTTTTGATTTGTGTTGTTCTTAGTGCTATAATGCAGTAAAAGGCATTTGGTCACATACACTTTGGTCTTGTGGTTTTAACATCCAGACCTGTCATAGCCTTTTAGTTTTCTTTTCAAAATTTTCAAAGTCTTTTTTCAATTTCATTTTTAGCTTATTTAAAATAGTTTTTAGACCCTGAATTTTTGAGCATAAGCTCTATGGTAGTCAAGCTTAATCTGTTTATAGGTCTCATGGTCTTAAGAATCTGTTTGTCCCCTTATTTTTAAGCTCAAAGACCCCCCCCCCCCTAAGGGCTGTTTGGCTAAGTAGTTTTGCCCATTTTGCTTATTAGCTTATTTGTGCTTTTCAGTTTGAATTTCTTGCTAAATTTTGTTCTTATTTGCTTATTAGGTGTGATTGAGTATCTGTGTTTGCTTTTCTTTCTTTGTAATTTGCCTATTTGCTCTTTAAATAAGCCAAGTTTTTTTAGCATTTAGCCTTAAGTTTACATAAGTCCACTGTCAGCTTTTTGTTCTCATTTTCTGGCTTATTTAGTAAGTTTGATAAAAAGTCATAGTTGTAAAATTTGCTTATTTTCGTCTTTTCTTTAAGTTTGTAAAAAGAAAATTGAAAAAAAAATGTTTTACAAAAAGGGAAGTCATGGGGGGTCGAATCCATGACCTCTCTTTTTGCACTTAGTCGTCCCACACAACCCACACACTAACCACTGCCCTTGGGACTTGTCACTGTTAGAGTTTGCACTATTAATTCCTTATCACTTGTTTCCCTTTTAACCTTTGATAAGTGTTTTTGCTTATTTGTGGCTTATTTTTAAGCCGTTTTTCAAAACTCTCATTTTTCCTGCATTCTACATAACTTAAAGTATTTTCCTTCAATTTTTCAGATTTTTCCAAAATCATTTACTATTTTTAATGAATTTTTCTTTTTAAAACAGTTTTTAATTCATATTAAATAAAATAAAAGTCAAAAAATTATAAATCTTTTTTTAAAAATTTTCTTTTATCAATTAGGACCTAGGAAAAATAAATTTTCACTCGTAGGGTTAATTTTTTAGAAATTTGATTTTTAAAGAACGGGATCAAATCCCGTTTACGTTTTCTTTGCGTTTTTAACTTTAAATGTTTCCGTTTTTGATCTAGTTTTCTTTATTCTAACTTTTTAGTCACTTAGGATTAATTAAAAGTTAAAAATTCACTTTAGGATTAAATTTTGATAATTAAGTTTTTTTTAGTCGCGTTTTTACGTTCCCGTTTTAGGTTTTAGCTTAGATCGCTTTCGTTTTAGGGTTTCTTTTACTCGTTTTTGAATTTTTAATTGTAGAAATAGATAACCAAATCAAATCTTTGATCATTTAAGCATTCTTCACAAACCAAACTCGATTTTCAAATTCACGCCTCGTCGGGAAGAACGACCCAGGTCCGGTTTTAAACTTTGTGGATAACGAAGTGGAGAGACGTTACTTTCCGATAATACGAACTTACCATCATTGATTTTTTCCTTATATATTATATTTCAATATAATTTAATTATATATTTATATAGTTAAAAAAAGGATCAATCATTTTTGGCGCCGTTGCCGTGAGCCGTGAAACAATATTGATTTACAGACAAGTAGGGCACTAAACCTAATAAGCAAACACAAACAAAGATAAGCATGGAAAATAATCTAGAACAGGCATAAAAGCTAGAAATGGTAAAAACACCCAAAATTTATACTAAGAAGTAAATAAGCTCAAATAAGCTTAAAACAAAACCAAATAAGCTAGAACATGTTGAGACAAAACTAAACTAACCCTAAATAAGCTAATGCAATAAGAAAATAAACTACAATAAGCAATCAACAAGCTAGCAGGTTTAACTATATTAAACTAAGGCAAAAGAGTGCTTAACTACTAGCTACTTAAAGGGATAAAATAAGCTAATGGAAAGGATAACTAAGCTAAGGCACATGTAACCCTAAACCTAATAAGCTATCATGAATAATTATAAGCACACGAGCTCAGATAAATAAGCAAGATAAGCTTAAATAAGCTAAGGGTCAAAACTGCAGGCAAACAGTCAAAATGCACACTTTGAGATTAAAAATAAGCCACCTAGAGGGGGTCATAAGCTTAAGGCTTGCAGGGGCTTATACATCAGCTTATTAGCTTCCTAAAAAGCCAATTAGCACTAAAGACTTAATTAAAGAAAAGCAAGAAAACAGGGTGAAAAGTTGGGCTTTTGCACCAGGGGACCTTGTTGACAGTTTTAAAGGGACAAAAAGTAAGCTTATAAATAAGCCACCAAATAAGCTTAAAATGAAACGTTAGCTAAAAACAGATTGAGTGAAGCTCAAAGTGAGCTTGTGCTCAAAAGTTCAAAAGCTGAAAATAAGTTTTACTATCTGAAAATTGAAAAGGTAAAAGGGACTTTTTAATACTAAAAAAAACTTGACAACTTTGACAAACTTTGAACAAAATAAAGAGTACCTAAAGTATTCTAATCCTACTGCATTAAAACATAAAAACAACTCAAATTCAAGTGTATTGAGGGCTTAATCAAATAAGCTTAGGTAAACTAAGCTGTCACATTAGTCTAAAAGAGACTTATAAAGAAACCTTCAAAACTACTTTGAGCATAAAAAACTTTTGAAAAACAACTAAGAATGGCTTAAGAAAACTTGATAAAGATGCCAAAACAAGCCAAAAGTTTTTAAACACAAAATGACCCATTTTGTACCCTTAACCCAAACACTCCCTTAACTTTCTAAAGTGCTTTTTAAAACTGATTTATAAAGATTTAAGGTAAAGCTTTTGAAGACAGGTGATAACAAAGATTAGATAAGCAAAAATAAGCTAAAAGAAACAAGAATTAAGCAGTTAAATAAGCACTTAAGATAAGAGCAATATCAAAGGCAAATATGGCAGTTGAGAGCAAAAACTTAAACAAAGGATATCAAAACATCAAATAAAGACAAATAAGCATTAAAAGACATGATTAAGCAGAAAAAACAAGAAAATAGACAGGAATATAAGCAATAAGCAAATGAACAGTAGAAAAGCTAAAATGGAAAAAGAAGAAAAACTTACCAAACCCTTGCTCTAAACAGGGTTAAATAAAGAGTCTACAAGCTCTAGCTTGTATAAAACAAGCTAGTGAGAGTCCATAAGCCCATCCCTTTTTGGCTTATCATCCAAATATTAAGCTGCGGTATTTTGAGGGTAATTTCTTTTTTTTGAGATTTTCTTAACTGTTTATATTTCTAAGTAAATTTTTATAAAAGCAGGTTATAAAGTGGTTTAAATGAGAGCTTATAAGAGCTTAAAGTGAGCTTTTTAAAACATAAAATGGACTTAAAACTTGAAAACAGAATTTTGAACCAAACTTTGAATTTCATTAATCTTAAAACCTTACAAAGTAAAATTACAATAAAACTAAATTAAAACTAAGGAAAACTAAAACTTATCTTAAGTTAAAAGCTAGATTCCCCAATGGCTTACAAGACACCCTATTTATATAAAAAAGACTAAGTGCTTGCCCTCTCTTCAATCTTTGTCTTCTTCTAGCTGTGTTTCTTTGCTGAGACATAAATACAAGTGTGTTTGTTGTATGATAGTGAGCCCCAAGTTCATCCTAGCTATCAAATTGCCTTTGAGCCCAAGGTGAATGATCATAGCCCTTCTTTTTCATATCAAATGGGGTGAGGGTGAATTGCCATGGTGTCATTTGTCCCTTTGTGAGGTGGGGGTGAGTTTTAATGAGTTTTTGGCTAGGGGTGAACAATGGTCGAGGAGGGGGGACAGGGAAGCGTGAACAGTGGAGGTTGGTTTAGGCGCGAAAGATGGTTATAACAGGTGTGTATGTGTTGTCAGGGGCGAGTTTAGGGATTTGGCAAAATGAACCCCTCAAGTTATAAACATAGTTTGCAAATTCAGTCCCTTGTGGTATAACAGATTTGGGGTTTAGGCAGAATTAGCCCCCCAAAGTTATTAGGGCAATTACATGCATGGTCCTTTTGTTATATATCTTTAGGGGTTTGGTAGAAATGGCCCCCTAAAGTTATATATGGCATGATTACAACTTCAGTCCTTATATTTTTTTTCCTTGTTATACAACTTTAGGATTTGGCAAATTTGTTCCCTAAAGTTGTATTTTCTTTGACTTGATGACTTCTTGGCTTTGACTTTGTCGGGGGAGTTTTATTGACTTTGGCTTCGATTAACTTTGTCTTTTCCATGCTTTTCCATTCCGTGCTTGGTTTTGTCCGTTTTTGCTTGATTTTTCGTCCTTATGTCGGATATCCGTTTCCTGCACAAAATAAGTGAAAACATATAAATATAATGTATTTTTGGTACATTTTTGGTCATTTAAGTCCGATTTTAATGGTGAAAGGTATGTGTAATTAAACGCATACCAAAATCCCCCATTGGTATGTAGTTTACTATACACACAAAATATTATACTTATAGAGAATTTAAGGAAATCCCCAAGTAGCCCTTGGACAATTCCACTCACAAAGATATAAAATATAAAGTACGTATGATTAACCGGGCAAATATGATCACCCGGGTCGTTTCCTCAACGACTAGTGAAATTGAAACCTCGTTTAAGTCCGGATTATGATTTGAATAAGAAAATAGATGATTTGATAAGCTATGACTACTAAAAAAAACAATTAAAATTTAAACAATTAAAAACAATTAAAGCACATAAAGTATTAACGGAAGCAAATAAAACGCGACAATTAAGCAAGAAAATCAAAATTAAGTCCTAAAAATGCAAACTAATTTTCTAAACCTCAATTAAGACAAAAGAAAATTTTAAGAAAAAGAAAAATATTTTTTTTAATTTTTGAATTTATTATGAATTAAAAAATAATTAAATCTAATTAAATCCTAAAAAATAGTAAATTAAATCCTAAAAATTTAGAAAAATAATTTTTATGCTTAGAAAAATCTAAAATATTATAAAAGCTAAGAAAAGTATTTTTAACTAAGTTTAAACTTAAATTCCTAATTTTAAAATTAAAATAAAAGGCTTAAAAGTAAAAATAAAAATTTAAAAGATGTAAAAATAATTTTTCAAAATGTAAAAATAAAGCTATTTATTTTAAAGCTAAAAACTATTTTTTTGTAATTTTATAAAAACTTTATCTATTTTTTATGATTTTTCTAAAATTTAAACTAATTAAAAACTTAAAAATTAAAATAAATGCTAAAAATAAAAGCCTAAAAATTTTATAAAAATTAAACTAAATAAAGAAAAAGTGCAGAAATTTTATAAAAATAAAAGCCCTAATTTTTACTTTTTTAATTATCTTTAATTGAATTTATTAAAAACTAAACCTAATTATTAATAAAAATATTAAAACTAATTAAAACTTAACTAAGGTTTAACAAAAGGACTAACAGTGCAATTACTAAAAGGACTAACGAAGTAAAACTCTTAACAGACAAAGGATTAACTGAGTTAACAAAGAAATTTAAAAATTACAAAAATAGTCCCTGAAGTCCCTCCCCGACAACAAACTAAGTCCTAAAATTAAGCTTAAAATAAGATGGGATTTAAAAAGTGCTTTTCATGGAAAACTTAAAAAATCAAAGTTGTAGATTAAGCTAGTGTGAACAATTTTAACAAAAGCTCTTAGGGCTGAAACTCAATGATAAGCTCAAAAAGAGCTTATCAATAAGCTGACCACAGAAACTAAGGGTTTTCCTTTGGTTTTACTAAATAAGCTGCAACAAGCTTATTATAAGCTCAATTTTGAAAACAAGAGATGATTTGGAAAGCTAATGATGTGCTCATTCTAGGTATGAAAAGCTTATTGAATAAGAAACTCATTAAGATAACTGAAATTTAAAGGAAAACTAGTAAACTCAGGAACAATTTCAAAAAGCTCATAATTAAGATAAGCCAAAAAGATCAATAAGCCAAACTAGAAACTGAGCTTATGAAAACTAATTTACCTAACTATAAACTTCAAATTCAAAACAGAAAATCAAACACTACCACTTAAAATCCTGAATTTAAAATACTAAATCCTATAACTAATATTTTTGGTCTTTTTGGAAGTTTTTATGACTTTTTGACAGCAAAATAAGCTAGGTAAATAAGCTACAACATGAAAATTAAACCCTAATCTATATTAAGCTATCACTAATCTAAACCCTACTTGAATTTGCAAAGCTAAGACCTAGGATTACCTAGATAAAAATGTAATTAAAAGTGACAGCAGGAACTGCTAGTGTTCCTGCTGATGCACTTTGCACAAGCACAAACCAAGAAGTGCAGGTTACCGAATGGGTAAACCTGCACTTAAACACTCTTATTGAGTGTGTTGTTACTTAAAGCAAACAACCATAAAAGCTCTTAGGAGCTTGAATCAATTTGAGGAATCAACAAATAAGCCACAAAGTACCCTGGTGCTGTGACTTATAAACTAAGCCTTAATTCATTTATTTTTGAGAATTAATCTTTGAAAACTTCTTTCCTTTGGGTTAAAAATGATAAACAAACTAACTCAAATACTTTGCAAGGCTTATGTTGACTTTAAGAGGTCAAATAAACTAAAACCAAACACTCCTTAAAGCTTTGACAGATTTTGATCAAGCTTTCAAAATGAAATCTATTAAACAATTACTTAATACCAGACAATTAACAAATTATAACAAATTTAATAAGCATGAATTAACAACTAAATAAGCAATAATCTAATATTTAAGCTATTTTCTACTATTTTTGGTTTTTT